>LPNX010345289.1:316288-395080 GCA_001517045.1 Pseudotsuga menziesii
TCTGTGAAATGATTGTTTTAGTCATTATCTTCCGCGACTTTTTTCTGCAAATATAAGAAGATTTTTTAGAAAATGAGAGAGGTTTTTCTTTAGAACATGCTCATCTACAATAAACTCTCTCATTTTTTACACAAGTTATATGTTTTGGTAGAATCGAAGCCATATTTAGAGGGAAAGTTTCCATGATTTTGCAATTCCTTCTGAGTCATCAAATTCAAAGGAGGATTATGATGATCTGGAGGGAAAATATAGAAAAATGGAAACATGGGTTTTTACAGGGACATGGTCAATTACAAAAACCTCTCCTCGTTTTTAAATAGGTATCACCATTTGAGATATAAAGGTGGATCTCTAAGACCTATTTTCAGCATTTCATCTCCTGGAAAGGGATGAAATGGTGAATATTTGGGGGCAGTAGTATCAAAATGAACATTTGTAATGATCTAAGGCTGCTTCACCACTATTGTTTAAGATAAATCCAAAGCTGAGTCAGCACCAAACTATTGGAGGTTCCCTGAAACGTCACTTTCAACCAGATGCCACATTTCTGTTTTGATCCAGCATACCTGTTATTCCTTATTTCTTGTTTTATATGTAAATTGTGGCTAATATTCCTTGTAATATTTTGTTAGAATTCAGCATGATGGCTCGGGTTAATCCCATTTTTGTAACCAATTCTGATGCCCCGTTTCAAGACACATCTTGGGGGCAAAAAATTACTATAAATAGAGCCTCCTCAAAGGAGGATAGGGGTTGGACTCATTTACATTTTGAGGCCTTAGTGCTAGTTTTTGTAGCTATGCAACATTTTTAGGAAGCATTAATGAATATATTTTTCTTTGTTTATGAGATTCATCATGGTGCTTACATTCAGTGTGTCCTTTCTCTATTTATTTCATTTTCATGTGTGTTGTTCTGCCAATACATTTCTAGATTAGTATGCAGGAATTCGCTCTCTATTAAGCACTCCTACATCAGAAATCATGTTTGTAATGTGAATCTTATAGATGCTATGGAATTCATCCATTGATAGGTTCTCCATTTTAGCTGTCTCCCTTTTTCATTTTCCACTAAAGGTGCTCTCAAATATTCTCCCTTGATAGACGCCTCTATGTTGCACCAGGCTCTTTCATTTTTCCTCTTTCCATCGCTTTAAAAATATTTCGCTGAATTATGTGCTTACTTTTCCTCATATTGCCAAAGAGAAAACCATTTTTGTTATATGATGTAACGTCCTTGAATGTCCCAGACTTCGACTCCATCTCCCAATGGTTTTGATTTTGTTTGTCTTTCCATCCTCTTTTATTTTGTAACTGACTTGTTACTAGCAGAAATCTAGTCTTCTGCGTGCTCGTTAATTGATAAATGTGTATGTGATTGTTACCGTGACAAGAGAGATCCCTCTCTAAATATTGGTTGATATGGTTACCCCTATGGCTTCCTACAACAACCATAGGAAAATTATAGGGTGCTAATAGATAGGATATTACATCTATGATTCTAATATACCATAAAATGAATCTATATCAGATATGTTGGGAAAGTATTTAAATATGGAACTCAAGGATCACCTTGGAAAAGCACACTATGACAATGTTATGAGGATTCAGCAGGCTTATCTAGCTCATCTAGAACTTCAATGTTATGCTTCTCAATAAGCTGAGACATGATGTACATATTCTTGTTGAAACATTTATTATAGGGTTGAAATACCTTGCTACAATAAGAACACTTAGATGTTCTCCCTTTCTTCTTGAATTTCTTCATTGAGTCTTCATCAGTAGGTTTTGAACCTTCATCTTCAATAACTAACTTTGGCTTCTTCTCTTTCACAATTTGGTATTCTTGCTTCCTTGAACTATTAGAGCATGATCCTTGCCCTTGGAATATCTAATATCACCCACCTGGATCAATTTATCTTTCTCCTTTGTTAGTGAATCAACGAAAGTACACAAAGAAGGCATTTTCTAATTAGAAATAGCAATCCTAGTAGCATGAAAAGTAAACACAAAAAATGAGTATTCATGACCCAATTTTGATAGAATGGAAAGGATTAATTGATCATATTTCTTCTCAATCCCACAATGCTTGAGAATTAGAACAATTGACTTCAATTTGGTGAATAAACCCTCAATATAATTGAAACTTCTTGGATTCATTAAGAATAACTCAATCTCCAACTGATGCGCTCTTAACTCATCTTGAACTCCAAAGAGAGACTCAAGTTTGGTCCTTACTTGGTTTTGAGTGGTCAAAAAATCTAGATGCAAGAGTATATCAGGGGAAATATTCATCCAACCTATTATGCCACTTATCTTTCTCAACAACATAATTTGGTTCATTTTCTAAATCCATAGAAACTCTATATTATCCCTTACTGCACAATAGAATGCCAATTTTGGTTTTCCACTCATGATAGTTGAAGGGATTCAGGATTATAGATGAAGAAGAATCCATACTAAGATGTTGATCCACTCAAGGATAAACTCTCTGCAACCTGCACAACTAAAACTAGGAGAAAATCTTGTAATCTTAAAAAATCTCTTCTTCAGAGAGGGATAGGAGACTAGATGCACTATGATAGAGAGAATAAATAAATCCTCAACTCTATTGAACTTGAACAACCTTTCCTTATGATACCATGTAGGGGATATTTGATACCATGTAGAAATAGTATCTCTAATGCTATGAGTAAATATGCGAAGAAGAATCACATGAAGTAGATATTGATACTAAGATAATTCTCACAAGCATACATAGAAAAAATAGAGAGAAGAATAGAGACTGAATCATATGAATGAAGAGATGAATATTGGAGTGTATATTCCCATTTAATAATGATGAATAATACTGCACATAAATAGTACATCCCTCATAGGTAAAACTGATTTGTATTGGAGACAACTCATCAAGCTCAGAAAGATAGACTTATGAAATATGATAAACCCCCATAGGTGGCTAGAGAACTTCCAAAATCATTCAAGGAACTCATGAATTAGAAAAATCATGATTGATTTGTCATGTGTGATGGAAAAACATGCTAATCCTATATATTGAGAGAAAATCTTGGAGGATGGGTTGGAAACAAAAGATAGTAGTTTCCCAGTTGACTAGCTTTACCTTATCCATTGAAAATATGGAATAAAGCTAATAAAATACAAAATTTGTAGGAAAGCATGGTTACTAATTCTGGAAGTCAATAAAGTAGAAAGGATCAACCCATAATAAAGAGTAAATCACTCCTGGGGTATATATGGAAAGTGTTGACCATGTGGTGGAAGTGGATGCCAATTATCTAGGCTGGTGGGTAGGAAATTAATAAAAAATGATTAAATATTTTATCCCAAGTTATGAAGTGGGTTTATTATATTATCACACTATGAATTGGAATTCAAGACGACTATCAAAGCAATAATACATCCTTAGTAAATAGTTTATTCCTTAGGCTAACTTCATTTTCCTTCATGCAATGATATCCTATAGTTTAGACTTAGGAGAGTTAATTCAGCAAGATATATAGTTATTTTAGCTTGTTCACAACTGTAGCAACTCCCTAGTTTTGTCAACATAGCCCATGTGCACCCTCATTAATGCATTGGGGTGCTACCTCTTTTATTTGGGGGATTCAGGTTTGACTAAGTGCACTAGTGGTTTATTTGTCCTATTTTGTCTCTCCTAGGAGAACTTATCACAACCTTAAGCCTCCCACTCACCTCTATCTTCTCACCCATGCATGCCTTGGAGCATTCAATTCCTTGGCACACTTCAACAATGTTCACACCTTGGTTCATGACTGTTTGGGATGATTTGGGGCTCCATTGGTCCACCTAGGGGGGATTGAGGTCAAATCTCACCATGATACATGTACAAATCCAATTGGATTCCATGGCCTCTCGAATTTGTCCAATGTACTAAAAATATGTATCATACACATCTTCAAGATGTGCTATAATATAATGGTTTGATATTAGCACCTTTCACATGTGTTATTCTAGCTATTTCTGTCTCGTTGTTTTTTTCTTGCATATTTTTTCAAACAATTTGATGGTGAAATTGTTCTAACTCCTAGATCTAACTTGAGAATAAATTCTCACATGGTATCAGAGCTAGTTGGAGCCGCAAACAAATCTAGTGAGGTTTGAATTGTTGTTTAAAGCATATTTCCAGTTTATCTGAGTGTTTTTCATTGCAAGTTCTTACAACAACTTCATGGATTTGAAAGTTGTTCCTCTCCTTTCTCCATTCAACTATTCTGAATGGAATTTGAATATGTGTGCATATCTCAAGACGCAATGTCTCTATGATGTGTCCATTGTTGTTGTGAGAGGGCCAAAGTCCTGTCAAGAGAAGTGTGATTGGCTTAATGACAATGATAGAGCCTATGGAACTATGTGTCTTTCTATACCTCCTACAATGTGATTCCTCCTTGATTTTTTTGATTACCCATTCGAGCTTTGGATAAATCTAGTTGAAGCTCTTGGAATGCAGCAAGAATATGTGAGCTACATGGAAAGCAAGAAAATGGGCACCTCCTTATGTGTTCTTCCTCCTATGATCTTGGTTGTTAGAAAATAGGAGCGTGGAGCAATAACACATATACAGTTAAATCATTAAAAAATATGCAAAACACATTAAACACATTATAAAGAGACATAGATATAATGTGGTTCACCCAAACGATGGGCTACGTCCACACAGAAATTTCCAGTCCTTTTATTACCATCTAGAAAGATGAAGGGATACAACCTACAGCAATACCGTTGCACTTCCTCTTCACGCTCTCAGAGTCTCTCTCACATAATCACAGATATTGTTCACAATAAAATACAATACATTACCACACCCAGACGTATTACAATGATTTTATTTTATAGGGTAAATACCATGGGGAAATACTATAGTTAACCCAGTAGCATGGGTCTACAAAACTGTTGGCCAACAAACATCCCAAACTTTTTTATCAGGGGCGCTGCCTCCAAACCCCAAAGAAGGGGGAATGAGTGTACAGTACACATGGGGTACAAACATGACTGAATAATCTCTGGATCTGGAAGATCAGGCTCCACAACCAACAATCTCCCACTTGGAGACTGATCACAGCAGCTCCACCGCTGCTGCTCTTGTTGGACTATGCTCTAGACCTTGGAATTGGCCAATTTATTATTTTCACCTTCATGCTTGAAGGCCAACAGAAACCGAGCAGGAACTCATTTTCTATCTGGTTACTCCCTTTGTCAACATGTCTACAGTCATTTGGTTAGTATGTATCTTTTCCAATTTTAACAGTTCTTTATGTAGAACAGATCTTATGAATTGGTACTTGAGTTGTATATGTTTAGTCTTCAAATGAAAGGATGAGTTCTTTGCAAGAAGAATGGCACTCTAGCTATCACTGTACAACCTGCTATTCTCCTACTTCTTACCCAATTCCTCCATGAACCTCTACAACCAAATCATCTCCTTACTAGCCTCTATAACAGCAACATAATCTGCTTTCATTGTTGAAAGTGCAACAACCTGTTGCAGCTTTGAAATCCAACTTACCATTGTTCCACCCACAGTAAACACATACCCTGTGGTGCTCCTCCTGCTGTCTTTATCACCAGCCATATATGCATCAACATATCCCTAAAGAACAGTGTCTGAACCTCCAAAACATAATGCATGAGAAGTGGTACCTCTCAAATAACTGAGAATCCACTGTACTTCTTTCCGATGCTCTTTACCTGGATTATTCATATACCTGCTCACAACTCCCACTGCATGTGAAATATCTGGTCTTGTGCACATGATGTCATACATCAAGCTTCCAACCGCTGATGAATAGGGAATCTTGGACATGTAATCTATCTCTTCCTGTGTCTCTAGACACATCTCCTTTTTTAGTTTGAAATGGCTAGCTAAAGGTGTACTAACTGGTTTTGCATTCTGCAATTTGCGATTTTTCCTATCTTTTGTTATTCTCTTACCAAGGATTTTCTTTGCAGCACCCAAATCCTTCATCACAAATGATTTAGATAATTTTATTTTGAGCACATTTTTATCCTACATGTTAGACCCTACAACAAGCATGTCATCCACATACAATAATAAGATAATATATCATTTGTTATCTAGCCTCTTGAAATAAACACAGTGGTCAAAATGACATTTATCATAACCTTGTTCTATCATAAACTTATCAAATTTTAAATACCACTTCCTTGGAGCTTGCTTCAGGCCATACAAGCTCTTCTTCAACCTGCAAACCAAATTATCCTTCCCTTTGACCTCATACCCCTTTGGATGATTCATATAAATCTCTTCCTCCAAATCCCCATGGAGAAAGGTTGTTTTTACATCTAACTGTTCAAGATGCAAATCTTCTACCGCCACTAGATTTAAAATAGTTCTAATTGAATTCATTTTAACAACAGGAGAAAATATTTCATCAAAGTCTATAACTTTCTTTTGTGCAAATGCCTTTACAACAAGTCTAGCCTTATACCTCTTCTTGCATCCATCTTCTTCCTTCAACCTGTAAACCCATTTATTCTGCAATGCCCTTTTTTCTGCAGGAAACTTAACTAGACCCCAAGTCTGGTTTCTTACCAATGAGTCCATATCCTCATCTATTCCTTGCTCCCACTTCTTCCTAGTGTCTACCTACATTGCTTCTTCATAACATTCTGGTTCACCAGAATCAGTCATCAATAAATCATACAGTGAAGGAGAGAATCGTTCAGGAGGTCTACTTAACCTAGTATATTTTCTTACAGTTAAAGGATTTTCAGGTAACTGCTACTTCTCTTGATTTTCTGGTGCCTTTGGAACTTCATTTTCTTTGATTTCATCAAGCACTGTGTACTCTGTGCTTTCCTTTTCCTCTTTCTTTCCCTGCAACTAATCTCTGTACATCACCTTTTCATTGAACTCTACATCTCTACTCCTAATGATTTTTTCATTTTTCATAATCCCATAAACAATAACCAAAATCATCAACCCTGTATCCAATAAAGGTACATTTCTTGGATTTATCCTCAAGCTTTTCTCTATCATCTTTATCAATATGGACAAATACTTCACAACCAAAAGTTCTCAGAAATGAGTATTTTACATGTTTACCTATCCATTCCTCCTCTGGAATTCCACCATCCAAAGTGCTTGAATGCCCTCTATTTATTAAATAAACAACAGTGTTTACAACATCATCCCAAAACTGTAAGGGCAACCCTGCATGCAATCTCATACACCTTGCATGCTCCATGATTGTTCTGTTCATCCTTTCTGACTCACCATTTTCTTTTGGTGTTCCAAGGACTGTCTTCTCTATACAAATCCCATTATGTGAACAATAACTGTCAAACTCCTTGTTGCAGTACTCACCTCCATTATCATATCTAAGACATTTCAACCCTTTTCCTATATCATTCTAATCCAAATCTTTCCACTTCTTAAAAGTATCAAACACACCATATTTTTGTCTAATGCAATAAACCCAAGTTTTTCTAGTTGCATAATCAATCAAAGTAACATAATAATGAGAGCTACCAAGAGATTGTACCTGAGTTGGTCCCCATATATTTGTATGGACAAGATCTAACTTTTCACTCTTCTTTTCTTTCCCAGCCTTGAGAAATCTAACTCTCTTCTATTTTCCATAAACACAGTTCTCCTAGAATTCAAAACTTACTTGCTTCAGACCTGGAAGCAGTTTCCTTGAGTGGAGAATCTGCATCCCTTTCTCACGCATGTGGCCAATCCTATGATTCCACAACATTGCACCTATTTCTATGGAAGATACAGAGATATAATAATCATTATTATGAGAAAATAAACATAACGTACCTACCCTATCTCCTTTTTCTATTACCAGTGATCCTTTAGTGATTTTCCACCATGTTTCTCCAAACATAGAAAAACAACCACTATCTCCCAACTGCCCTATTGAGATCAAATTTCTTTTCATAGTAGGAATGTGCCTTACATTTTTTTATCAGCCATTCACTTCCATTATTTAACTTAATCCACACCTTACCCTTTCCAACAATTTTACATGGTCCATCATTCCCCAATAAAACATGTCCAAAATCACCTTGAACATAATCATGAAAGAATTTCCTATGGGGTGTAGCATGACATAAATCCCTTGAATCGACTGCCCAGTAATCACTAGTATTATCTAATGCAAGAATTAAATAATCTTGTAACAGATCACCTACTACATTTGCTTCCTGAGTAGTCTCTTGTTTCCTATCTCCTTTCTTCTTTGGAGCTCTGTAGTCTCTCTTTAGATGTCCTTCCTTACCACAGTTCCAGCACCATATTTTTTGGAATTTGGACTTGGATATGCCCTTTCCATACTTCTCATGGTTTCCTAGGATCTTTCCTCTCTCCTTTTGTCTCCCTCTTCTCTCCATGGTCAATGCATTACCTGATTTCTCACATGTGTTTTTTCTTCACATTTCCTCGCTAAGAATAACACCAACAACATCATCAAACTTAAGAGTGTTTGAACTAGGGACAGAGTTACTTACAGCCATGACCAAGCTATTCCATCTTTCTTGCAATGAGAAAAACATTAGAAGAGCCCTAACCTCATCATCAAAGTTCACTTTTACAGAACTTAACTGACTGGTAAGTGTATTAAACTCATTTAAATGATCGACAGCAGATCCACCTTCTGACATCTTCATATTAAATAAACGCTTCATTGAAAATACCTTGTTGGAAGCCAAGGTTTTTTTGTAGAGCTTACCCAATGCACTCATCACACCCTTTCTTTTTTTTTCTTTCGAAATATTGAAATCCACCGATGAAGCTAGGCATAGCCGTATTGTTCCAGTGCCTTCCTTGGAAAGAACCTCCCATTCTTCATCCTTCATAGCTGCTGGCTATTTTTCTTTTCCGCCTAATGGCAGGTACAGATCCTTCTAGTACAAATAGTCCTCTATTTGCATCTTCCATAACTAATAGTTTTGGCCATTCAATTTCTCTACCCTAAACTTCCCTTCTTCTGCCATTTCTCCCACTCAAACCAGGAACCCTTCTTTCATGCAAGTCTACCAGCCAAATAGACCTTTTGGCTCTGATACCAATTGTTAGAAAACAGAACCGCAGAGCAATAACACATATACAGTTAAATAATTAAAAAATATGAAAAACACATTAAACACATTATAGAGAGACACATATATAACATGGTTCACCCAAACGATGGGCTACGTTCACATAGAAATTGCCAGTCCTTTTATCATCGTCTAGAAAGATGAAGGGATACAACCTGTAGCAATACCGTTGCACTTCTTCTTCACGCTCTCACAGTCTCTCTCACACAATCACATATATTGTTTACAATACAATACAATACAATACCACACCCAATCGTATTACAATGCTTTTCTTTTATAGGCGAAATACCATGGAAAAATACTACGGCTAACCCAATACCATGGGTCTGTAAAACTGTTGGCCAACAAACATCCCAAAAATGTTTTTCGGGGGCACTACCCCTGAACCCCAAATCAAGGGGAATGAGTGTATAGTACACTTGGCATACAAACATGACTGAATAATATCTCTGGATTTGGAAGATCGGGCTCCATAACCAACACTCGGCCTTATGCATTTCTCAAGAAGTTGTTCGAAATGAAGAAGAAGAAGTAGCCAAAGATTCAACAAATGATCCAACTCAAGTTTCTTCCTCTGTGGCTTCCTATCCTTGTCAAGAATTTATTTTTCATGAAGATGACATACGATTTGCTTCCATCACTACTATTTAATATCTATCTATCCATTCTACACCCTTCTCCTCTATGTCTTCTATTATGAATGGTGAAGATGTATTGCTAGTTGACGTTCATAGCGATCCTTCTCTAGAAGATGGGTTTTCTTCACATGAGAGTATTGGTTCGAAAGATGAAGAGGTTTGGATGTCAAGTAAATATATCTCATTGCTTCACACTATTTTTCCCATGTATTTCTCCACCATAACTAGTAGAGTTTCTTCAAGTTCATATAAATGGATAATCCTTTGCCATCGCACTGGCACAATCGGAACTCTTGTTCCACCATATTGGAGCTGGTTACAACCTTCATTCAAATTTGATGCTTCAAGATCCTTATGACTCACTTGGGGTCATGTATTCTCAAGCACTTCAAGTCTCTTTTGGGCATGGAATCTTGTTTGGTTCGAGGTTCAAGTCTGAAGAGCACCATTTTCTCTCCCATCAATGCATTTCAGTTGTTCTACATGGTTTGAGGATTCATCATGCAACTGTTCTTCAGTTGGTTGAGGACATTCCACTTCTTCCCAAGAAGAAGATTCCTCTAGACATTTTCATTTAATTTGGAGTGTATGTAGATTTTGTTTCTATGTCATAATCCATTTTTTAGGGGAGGTTTTGTCCCATGAGGTTTTCCTCCTTACCTCTGTTACATGGATCAATAAAATTTGTAAAAGGTGACTCGTGACTTAGTTTCCAAGGACTCAATAAATCATGTTATGTAATAAGTCTGGATTAAGGGGGGGTGTTGGAGCAGTAATAAATCCTTAGTACATATTTTATACCTTAGGATAACTTCATTTTCTTTCATGCAATGATATCCTATGGTTTAGACTTAAGAGAGTTAATTCAACAAGATATCTGGTTATTTTGGCCTGTTCACACCTACAACAATGCCCTAGTTTGGTCAACCTATCCCATGTGCACCCTTATTAATGCATTGAGGCACTACCTCCTTTATTTGGGGGATCCAAGTTTGACTAAGTGTGCTAGTGGT
The DNA here is from genome assembly GCA_001517045.1 of Pseudotsuga menziesii. NCBI lineage: Eukaryota > Viridiplantae > Streptophyta > Pinopsida > Pinales > Pinaceae > Pseudotsuga > Pseudotsuga menziesii. Next base: position 327,050 of record LPNX010345289.1, read on the forward strand.
GTATTTTCCCTATTTTGGCTCTCCTAGGAGCATTTATTGCCACCTTGAGCCTCCCACTCACCTCTATCTTCTCACCCATGCATGCCTAGGAGTGTATAATGCCCCAGCACACTTCACCAATGTTCACACCTTGGTTTGTGACTATTTGGGCTAATATGGGGCTCCATTGGTCCACATAGGGGGGATTGAGGTCAAATATCACCGTGACACATGTACAACTCCAATTGGATTCGAATGCCTCTCAAATTTATCCAATGTACTACAAATATGTTCATACACATCTTCAAGGTGTGTTGTAATATAATGATTTGATATTATCACCTTTCACATGTGTTATTCCAACTATTTCCGTCTCTTTGTTTTTCTCTTACATATTTTTCCAAATACTTTGATGGTGAAATTGTTCTAGATCCTAGATCTAACTTTAGAATCAATTCTCACAACAAAATCCTAGCCTCTATTTTCCACGTAACCATTTGCATGTGGATTATATTGTTTGAATTTTATATTTGTAATGTATTGATAATTTCTTGTGCCTACTTATTTAAATTTTGTCTTATTAAATATTCCAGCAATATTTTTAGTTAATATGGTCATTTTTTATTCTTGTAGTTATATTATTAGTCATGGTTTTATGTATGTAGTTGAAACATCCACTCAAAATAAATTGTTGGTATTGGGAGTATAGGGGATGTTATTTAGAGTTCGACTTATTGGTGGAAAATGAGACGTCGACAACATCCATATTTTGTGCATGTATACTACCATTATTATGCATGAAATTTTTGTCATGATATCGTCCATATTGCATGAGAGCATTTTGACATTGCTCTGTGGTTTACTTTTCTATATTTCATGGAAATAAGGAAGTTGAAGAATGATTTTGATGGGTTTAGAGATCAAATTTTCATATTTGTTTGGGGATGCTAGCAATGTATACATACTAAGTACTTTTCAAATATGTCTGATTGTATTGATGGAGTACATGTTTACAAGAAAAAATTTAAGATTTACTTTTCCAGTATAGAGAAGGATATGAAAATTCAAATATATTATTTATCAATGAAGGCCAACACCACTCGGAAGACAATAGTGAAGAGAAATATTTAAGAATTCCATCAACTTAGATATTTGATGGTTTAGTCGAGAGAGATAAAAATTTCCAAACATGATTCACTGGTTGAAAACATTCAAAATTAGATGACAAAATTGAGGACTCAGATTGCAATATATTTTGATCTAGTAACACATTTAACTGCCATTACAAAATTGGCAGACAATTTTATTGGAAATATTTGCATGAGACTTCCCTTTATTTTTTTAAAATAAGTATGAATTAAACATAAGAAAAATTCATTCATTTCTTTTTAGACAAAATTTACAACCAAAATTACTATTAAAAAAAACAAAAATATAAAATCTCAAGACGTTGGGATGCGATGAATGTTAGAGACACAACATAAGAAAGTAAACAATTATTTACCACTACTTACAATAATAGGATTTTGAATAAATTAATGAATTCTTGAATGGATTTTAAAAAGTATGAAATTAAATGGTATTTATATTTTATAGTGTTCAACTAATTAAAATTTGATTTTTTTAAATTATTTTTTAAAATTTAGTGGCCGGTTAGTAGGATCCCATACTTGTATTCGACCTACACCAAATATTCGATGGATTCCAAATTGTTCGAAGTTTTTGTACACAAAAGGTCAATATGACCTAATTACGATACTATTTCTTTTGGGGTGTCAGATGATCCTTATTTGACCATAACATTGACATGGCAGTGTCAGATAGTAGTGTAAGGTGTTTCTAGGGAAAGGGTCAACTAATATTTTCCTTTTTCATTAAGTGGATATAATGAAACCAGAAAAGAAAATAAGGAATCGATCTCTTCCTTTTTCATTAAGTGATTATCAAGACCCCAAATATTAAAACAAGGATCATCCCACAATCCCCAAGGAAAACATATATTGTTTCCTTGGTCATTACGTATACATTTTCTCCAACCACGCTTATGTTTTCATGGAGTCATCCTCCTCCAACGTTGTATCTTACAGGAAATAGGATATGTTTTAGGAGTGTAATACGATACTTATTTGAATGTACAATTGACGCAGCAATTCCAAGCAGCAGTGTAGGAATATCTAGGGACAGGATCGACTAATATTTATTATTGTCATTGAATAGGTATCAGGAAACTAGAAGAGGAAATAAAGATCGACCAATCTTTTCCTTTATCATTAAGTGATCATTAGTAAAGCATGATATAAAAGAAGGAATGGTTGACACTCCCCAAGAAAAACATATATTTTTTCCTTGGTCATTAAGTATACATTGTCACCAACCACGCTTATGTATACATGGAGTCATCCTCCTCCAATGTTGTATGGTCCAAAAAACAAGATATGTTTTGGGAGTGTCGACCAATTATTCTTTCACCAAAAGGTTAACCTGATAATGTCAAGTAGTAATGTAAAGTGTATCAGGGTAAATGATCGGTCGATATTTATATTTGTCATTAAGTGGATATCAAGAAACGAGAAAAGGAAAGAAGGATCAGATGATATTTTCCTTTGTCATGTAGAAATCATTAAGAAATAAATATATAAATGAAGGATTGACTAACACTCCCCAAGGAAAACGTACATGGTGTAACTTTTCATTAATTATACTTTGTCTCCACCCACACTTGTGTATACATTGAGACATCCTCGTCTAATTTTTTATCATCCAAGAAACCATATATGTTTCAAAAGTGTCAGTCGATCCTTATTTTACTATAAGATTGATGTGGTAGTGACAGACAACAGCAGGATTTCATAGTATTCTCCTAGATAAAGTTAACAATGTGGGATGATGAACACATATATCATGGTGGTGTGGAAAACTCTATTTATAATTTTGGTTCTCTTTTATCTTTGTTACGATGATGGATCCACCAAAGAGATCGATTCTGATACAAGATCAGTTGATTGTTATTTTTTTTGTATATGGTCTTTGTGTGTTTAGTACTTTACTGCACACACCTTTACATGCTCCTCCATTGTTTTTTTTTCACAAAAACTCAAAAGGTTTTGGAAGTATCCTTTGATCCTTCCTTCATTATGGATTTATCGTATAATGTCCATTTGTCTTGTTCACGATGTTCAACATTTGATTTAGTTGAGATTATGTTATTTACATGAAATTGGTTTTATTAAATTTTAATTTTTATACAAAAATGAATGAAATTGTTTAAATGTTGGCCATTTTAGAAAACCCATTTCGACTTGGTAGTATATATATTCTCTATTTTGCATGTTAGAAATGTGTTTATTAATCAGAGTGTGCTCTATGGTTTTTGCGTGCAGTTACAAGTTTATTAGATAAACAGTTGATAATATTCAATTTGAATGGAGTATTGTTCCCTACTATTCATAAGAATTGTCACAACCCATTGTGCTACAAAAACAAATGAAACCCATCGTCGAACAAGGAAAAAAATATGAGATCTCTGTACGGGCTCCAAAATTCTTGAGAAAACATTTAACCCAAACAAAAAAAAAGATCAAACACGAGCCATAAAGACTCTAATTGTGGAANAAATTTAACAAGCTTAAATAGACTTTAAACATAATCTAAAAATCATTAATCAACAATAAAAAAACACTAAAAAAAATATAAACAAGATTCAACGACTTAGATCTATCATGACCGACATATCTGATAGTTAAATTTGCTTCTGATAGAAACCATCTAATCTTGAAATCCTCGTGTCGATTCCAAATTTTCCACGTCGATCCTGACATTGGTAGTCAGAAATAATCACTCCAAACAAAAGAATAAACAAAACCTTCCCTCCCAACTTCCAACTTTTGACGTCGGCAGTCAGGAGTCAGAACACAAAATCAGGAAAACCACATCAACTCCTCCCAACTTTCGAATTCTGACATCAGCAGCCAAGAGTTTTCACGCACAACAAGAAAACACATTCAACCCTCATGAATTCTAACTTTTGATTTTGGTAGTCGATATTTGGAACCAATAAATAATTACTTCAAATGAACACCCCAACTTTTGATTCATGACATCGACATGTTGGATCTCGGGAGTCAACACAAACTTGGAAAAAATAACATAAACCACCTTGCCTTGTGATTTTCAACATCAACATGTCAGAAGTAGGAATTCGATAGGACCATAATTAATGATCATGATCACATCGGAACAGTGATCTACAATCTCAATCACTCCGATCTAAGAGGATGAAAAGAATCCAAAATTGTCAAAATGACCACGGAAAGAAAACAAAGAGGTATCCAATGGTTTCCACCATGATCTTAACCAAGGGATACGTCAAACACAAACACCCAATTAAATGAGGAGAAACCACAATGAATGCATGGGCTTACTTCAAATTTGTAAAATATAAAAATAAAATAGGATGCAATTTACATGGATCGCCATTCTTCATTCAAAAATATAAACATCCTAAGGAAAAACATATAAAATTCACTCTTAATACATAGGTTATTTATTTGTTTCACTCAATTCAAAACTACATATTAACATACCATTTCACTTAAAATATTATGTAACTTTATTCAACACTTAAATTTAACATGGAGCAATAAACTAGTGAAGGACAACCTTATGGTTAAGAAAACCCAGGTAATCACATGACACTCTACTCTTTTTAAAACAATTAGTAATGTTGGGAAAGCATTGTCATGTTATAGCTACCAAGTTCAAAGTTAAGCTTAAACACAGTAGGAAACTTTCAACAGAGTTTCTTAACAACTCCCATTCAGAGCATGGCAACAATTATAAATTAAGCATTACCACAACTCAAAATAGAGAACAAGAAGGAAAATATCATAAAAATTATTAAAAGTAAGTTGAATTAAACTTTATTCATTGATGTATATGTTCCAATACTTAACACATAACCATTAGTCATCATTTGGATTTTCTAATTTTGTTTCTTTAGCATAATTCTTTAACCATTTAACAAGACTTAGATAACAATATCATGTTACATCCATCTTGTTCATTTAACAAGGCCTTAACCAGGAAACAACTCATAAGAAAGTGGGGTTGAGAAATTATTCTAACCACCCAAACACATGGATCTACCAACAATTTATAAACACAAATGACAATAATATCATTCATTAACAATTCATGGAATTGGTTGCTCAAGCCCCATCTAAGTGATATTCATTCCAAAATAGTAATAGACCAACACCATAAATAGATGGCATAATCAAGCACAAGTCGCAACTTATAAATAGTTTATCCATCAACTAGTTTTTAGCATAACCACATGCACATTTGATTTAATTTAAACATTTATACAAATAAGAAATTAAAAGATATTTTTTTTAAATGAACACTTATATGAAAGTAATTAATGGCAACTAGTTCTGTAGCTTCTACACTCTACCCAACCGTAGGTCTTTTCTTGGCAACTCCCAGATACCACCCCCAAGTTGGGACTTGTAAATTCACTAGAGGAACTCACAGAACTAGGGTTTCTCTTAAAAATCCTCACTTGGAAAACATATTCTCTGGTTTTTTATCAAATCCATGTCAACTGTGCAATCTCTTCTCTTAGCGTCATTCTAGCTAGCACCACAGTGAAAACCCAACACTCAACTTGTGCTTAGAACTCTACTAAAGGAATTTCTCACACCTTTTTCATGTCACAGGTGCAACCAAAGGAAAAAATAGGTATAAGAATTTCAACTAGGCTTGGGATTGCATTATCTCTTCACCAACCCAACTATCAAAATATGTAGACAATTGGACACTTTGGTCTGGAACTAGACTATTCTCTATCCTAGAGAGATTCCATTTATCACAAATTCATTACTTAATTAAAATTAACTACAACACAATGGAAATATCATGTTGCAAAACATTTTATCTTTCCTTATCAATGCTCAGATTCATTGAGATCGATTGCTTCAGCACTATTTTATCTGCATACTCTCTTCAATGAGTCCCTCTATGCATGTCCAACCTCCGACCCTCGAGTACTAGTTCAAAATCACCTTTTTCATTAATATGATCCAAGATCATCCCCCTAGATCGATTCCATCACCCTGCATGGACATTGTTTTCCATGCAACAATGTGTTCATTGACCCCATTAACTTTCCCACCTAATCCTCCACTAATCTTTCCCTTAAACATACTTAGAAAAATAAACAGAGTTAAATTGTAAACAAGGTTTAGCACAAAACTAACAAAGGATTAGACTAAATAACATATTAAAAGGGTCTTCTAAAGGTATGACATAGTTAACTTGGTTATGACCTAGCATCCTTCTAGGATATACAACCCCCCCCCCTCCCCTTCAATTCACTTAGTAAATCCAGTCCCATTTCTCTTCAGTGTGTTTCCACCACTGAAGCCAATTTATAATTTATATTAATAAGGTTAAATATGTACATTCATCCTTCCACTTAGATAATACATATCAAAATTACATGACAGAAGTAGGGGTCTTAGCCAGGAACATTACATTCCCCTTCCCCTTAAGACCAACACCATCCTTGGTGTTATATTGTTCAAAACTCATGAACAACAAAAATATTTTAGACTTATTACAAAATACATTCATTCAAAACAATATGGGGATACTCTTCCCACATCTAATATTTTATTTAAAACTAAATCACTGCGATGGGGATGTGGAGGGTCCATTGGGAATTTTCCCATCCTATGTCCATGTCATTGACAGTATTGCTCATTTTGTCCCAATCTGGTTCTCCCTTCCACTTTTGTCCTAGAAGCTCGATTCTCTACTTGTTGATTATTTAAAGCTACACACATTCGAGGTATATGTCCACCTACATCTCCCACTATAAAAGATACTTGCACATTGTACAAAATTAATTCTTGATTCTTTCTTTTCTTTGTATAATATCTAACATAATTCTCTCCTCCATAGCTCCAACATTTCAATTGGAAAGGAGGTATATGTCCCACTGGCTCTACCACCTTTGTATCAAACTTTATAATTGGATGTCTGGAAGAAGTAAATTTATCCTTCTTATCATCCATAGGTATAGCCTCTTTCTCCTTCACATCATGCTTTTCTTTCAACCTACCATTCGCTGACTTGTGCACTTCATGTCTTCTTTTACTTTGATCAAACAAGAAATTATCCTTTTGAACACATTCCTTTAATTTTCAGGGTTCATCATATGTAATTGTGTCTCTGTAGTAGGTTGTAGTTCCACTAAGGAAACGTTGAACTTTAACTTTCTCATTCCGGCTGAAATTGACAAAGGCAAGCATCTCCAAGTTTTTTTTTCATCCTCTTCCATGGTTTTATTACCTAAGATGATTTGAAAGAAATCTCACATTTTCTTGTCATAATACAGTTGGGATAAGTAATCTTACTTAAATAGCCTCTAAATTTTTCTCCATGAGATTTATCTTTCATAAAATCGTTCTACTTTCTTCAGCCGCTTCCACTAACAGTATTATCTTCCCTGAAGATTAAAGAGTGAAATATGGGATTCCTAATTATCTAAGTAATCATGCAACCTCAAATACTTTTACATTTCCATTACCCATATATCAGCTACTTAACTAGACTTTTCACCATCAAAGGTGGAAGGCTTGAGCTTCCTAAGCTCACCCTGCAAAATCTTCACTTCGCTTTTTCTCTTTTGATTTCTTGAGGAAAAATGGTCATGCTAGTTATTTTTAAGTCCCTTATTTCCATGATATTCACCTCAAGAATGGTGTCAGGAATATTCCATCCCTTCACTCACATCCTTGACCTAGGAACGTTGGTATCTATCAAATATATCTCTTACCAAATATCCTTGTTCTTCTTTTACCACTGCAGGAGATACTTGTTGCACATTTTCATGCAATTGCATTAAGTTTTGCATCAATAGCTAGTTAATTATTTGGTTATGTTGTTCCATATATTACAAAATATTTTCATTTCCCACTTGAATATTTTTCAAGGTTTGGAACACTTTGTGGGGCTCCATTTCATACCGATAGTCACTTTATTCTATCTTTTGGTCACCTAATCCCACTTCTCCACCAAAGTGAGCTACCTTAGAGAATTCATCCATCTTATAGTTATGCCTTCCCACCACATAGACAACTAGAAACTACATGGATTTGAAAATGGTGTTGTAAGTAACCACCTAAACTCAGGAAACATCAATAACAATCTAGTTTTGATCATTGCATTTTATCCCACATAAACATGAGTAGCATACCTTCATTAAATGTTTAACTATGCAAATCAGTTCTCATTACAGGAAATAGGAATTCAACATCCAAAACCCCAAACCACATGAACACTAAGATTAATTAGGAAATATGATTAAATAAATACAAAGCATTTATTGTTCAACAAATATTTTTACACAATAACACGACATTAATGTTGATGTATTTGTAACTTCGGAATGTATTCACTTGTATATCTTATGTATTGTACCCCGATGCTCCTATTGGGAAGTATCAGTAGTGTAATTGAGTCATGTCATACCCCAATGTCCCTATCGGGAGAATCAGTAATTTAAACAAGTCATGTATAGTCATACTAGGGTAACCCTCCTTATTTATCAAGGGTTAAATTCCCCACAGTTGTGGGGCATTAGGGTTGTTAGACTCTCCTAGAGAAGTCAACCCTGGTGAGTTAATGTAAGTCGGGTCATTAGTACCCTAGTTGTGGTTACTTGAGCCTACATAACTGAGTTAGGATTACTCGAGCCTACATAATAGAGTCAAATAATAAGTGAACAAAAGAATATAAATCGAGAGTGATCCTCTCTACTTATTACACACACACACTCACTCAATTGGGGCGCATGAGTGAGAGAGGAGAAGCTCTCTCAAGTGAGAGAGAGAGAGAATAGATGTTGGAGATAATCTTTCCTGTCTTTGGGTTTTGTTGCTACTATTGGTGCTCATTCTATCTCTAAGGAATTGCAGGGTTTTCTCCTTTATGGTTTCGTCGAGGAAAATCTTTGTGTCTCTTGTCTCTTGTGATTATTGTTGTGCATGTTATTCTCTCAGATAAGATCCTAAGATCATATTTCTTAAATGATAAAAATCTAACATGGTATCAGAGATAACATGAGAACAAGAAACTGTGTAGCTGCAGAATCTATGGCTTCTTACTTTTTGTTCTCTCTCCACAATCCATTAGCAAAAGGATGCTAGGATACCTTTGCATTGAAGGGTGCATCTTTCTCTCGAAGCAGAATTTTATTTCGGGCATTTTCAGTTTTTGCTGCGGGAAATTAGGGTTTTTCACAGAAGAGGAGTTTTTTATTGACCCTGAAATAGGATTTCTCTCCTCATCAAAATCAAAGTTTAGATACTTGGGTCGAGATTTTTGGTTGGGTGAAACTCCAGGAAATTCAAACCCTAATTTGACCCCGAGCCAGAAAAACTCTAAAATACTAAAACTAGTAGTTTTTGTAGATTCTCTATATATCTATATTGGAGAAGAATCAGGAGCCAAAACTTTCCCATTCTGAAGATAAATTCCTATTTTACACTGTGTAAAAGTTTCAGCCTCCGATTCGCTATATTCTGGGATATATGTTTCCTCCAAATCAGGGTTCCATCCTCTTTTAAGATTCATCCCTAAACAGGACACCTAGGGAGAATTGCAATATTTTGAGATACAAAGATCCAAAAGAAATTTCGCAAGATTTTCCAGATAGTAAATGGACTATACTTTTTTTGGTAAAATGTTTCGACCCAGAAAGTGAAACAGTGACATGTAGCAATCTATACAAGTTCGCTATGCTGAACAGTCCCGAAATAAGTCACCTTGGGAAAACTCTCATAAGTCCCAATTGGTGAAACCAATTATGGTAAAACATATGGTTTTGGAAATAAAATAGATGATTTTACCTCAGTATGAAATTTCATACATAGAAGAGCATCACTTTCAGCGATATCGTAGAAACATTATTAGGCATTTCTGCAGAAGAAATTGGTAAACTAGGGCTTCTTGTTCTAGGAGATTCCCTCCACTGTTTTCAGAAAATGAGTACATTGGACAGCTCGCCTTAAAGAGGTCTATCTTTCTATCCAATCAGATCTGAAAAATTCCAAGGTTAGAAAATTAGGTTTTCTCTAACAAACCCTAGATCAGCCAGCTCCGGAACCAGGACGGACACCTCAAATCGGTAAGATCTAATATTCTGTTATTTACATTTAAGGTTCTCATTTATAAATGAATAATCACACAAGCTTGATGACAAGCTTGGTGAAACTGACAAATTCCAAGCATGGAAGTATTGGATCTCACTAGTTCTTGAAGAAAATGAAATTGGACACTGACATAAGTGGAAAGGTTCTAGTTCCAGAGGGAGATGAGGCTAAAATCCTTACACAAGAAGAACTTGGTCAAGGTCAAGAATATCGTTGCTTATTCAATCAAGGATCACCTTATACCACAAGTGTCTTCCATAAAGACACCTAAAGAGATGTTTGATTCTTTTACCAATCTATTTGAAGGGAAGAATATAAATTGGAAGATGACTTTGAGAAACCAATTGAAGAATGTGAAGATCCAAAATGCAGAGACCATACAGTCATACTTTACGAGGGTCTCTCAAATAAAAGAAAATTTTGAAGCAATAAATGAAGAAGTAGACAATACAAAAGTCATGATAATCACCTTGAATGGCCTCCCAGGATCAAGGGATTCCTTCATTCGAGGAATGTGTGCCAGAAGGAAGTGATTAATTTCAGAAGACTTTGGGAAGAGCACACATAAGAAGAAGCTTAATTCATAATAAGAGAAGAGAAAATGGGAGCAACTGAAGGTCAAGCTCTCACAATCCAAAGAAGATCCCTCAAGCAATGAGGAATATAAAGGACTCAACTCTTGAAGAACCTCTTATCCATCCTAGCACTTGGATAATAAATGATGCTGTCATAAATGAAGAAGATGATGAAGCTGGAGGCTCAAGAAGGAGTCTACCCATGAAACAAATAAATATAAGTATTCAATTGTCATTTCATGATATTATTTTGTTATGCATTTGTCTATATTCAGTTGATGTGTTATGCATGATAGAATGTTTAATGACAGTATACTACTAATATGCATGTGATGGGTAAGTAGCTCATGGTGTTGTACAACTATCCATTGCTACTTATCTAGAATGAAACCTCTTTGCTGACATATTGGATTAGTGCACAATCTCAATGTTGTCCTAGTAGAGATGGAAGGAATCTAGAAATTTTCCGTAAGATATGGATGTACGTTGGATTGGATAAAATAGTTGCATGATTATATATTTATGCATAAGAATTTACCATTATGAATATGCATTATGAAATGTTTCTAATCATACAACTGGTGCATTTGACTTGTAGGAAAGATCGCGTACAATCGCCTACAAGAAAAGGAGGATGAGACTTGTTTCAAAGAACAAGTGACAACATTTCAAGAAAGAATCCAAGATGAATAATAATATGACAATACTTTCAAAGAAATAAAGAGGCCTCAGAGACACTCCAGTTATGTGACATTGTTGAGCGACATCATTAATACAGAGCCTTCCAGCTATGAAGAAGTAGTTCAAGAAGAATGATTTCTAGGATGCAATATCAAGACCTGAAGGGAAGTTTGTAATGTCTTCTATGTGGATCTACATGATCCAGCATACAAGGAAATATTTGTAGCATGAGGCTTCTCATAGAAAGAAGGCATAGACTATGAAGAGACATTTGCAACCACAGAAGTTAAGACACATGACATGCAGACTCATGTGTGCAAATTAAAGAAGGCCTTGTACGAGCTCAGAAGACACCCATAGGATAACACATACATGAGGAGCTTGAATATCACCTAGATTGATGAAGATCTTAACCTTTGCTACAAGGTTGAAGATGAAAGCCTAAAGAGGATGACAAGCTCAAAGATGGGTGTGAGAAGAATGTTTTAGAGGATCTTGGTATCCAGTGACCCTAGATGGATACATAGAATATTTGTAGCATAGGAAGCTACTTGTCACTTAGGTATAGAATGTTTCAGTGCATAGAGTACGAAAGACAGAGGGACAATGATGCTCCACTTTAGAGGGAGTGACTACAGAATATCCTGAGGTACAACATGGTACGAAAATATGGACAGCTTACTGATGACTCTAGGATTTACTAAGAGTAAAGAGGATTACAACCTTTGCTTCAAGGTTGAAGATGGAAGACCAGTGATGCTCCTGTCATATTTCGATGACTTGTTCCTGACATAAAATAGGAACTCATTAAAGTTTCAAGAAGGAGACTTTTTGCCGAGTTCGAGATGAAGGACTTGGATATGATGCACTACTTTCTAGTCATGGAGGTGTGGAAGAATGCGGATAGAATCTCCCTAGGACAAGGGAAGTATGCAATAGAGATTCTGAAGAGCTTCAGGATGATGGACTGCAAGGCCATGACCACACCTATGGCATTGAACCTAAATCTATTGAGTGTTGCTTCATCAAAATCGGTTGATGCCACGATATATCGTCAGATGAGTTGTTCCTTGATGTACTTGATGAATACGAGACTAGATATTTTATTTGCTGTGAACACATTGAGACATGTTCACCTCTTGGTTGCAAATCATTCAGTGAGGTACCTAAAGGGTACAGTTGATTATGGGCTCAAGTATGAGGCGGATCAGAAGATTAACTTGGAAGGTTATGTTGATTCAGATTGGGCAGGTAGCGCCATCAATAGGAAGAGCACTTTAGGGTTCTGCTTCAGTATGGGATCAAGTGTGATCTCTTGGTTTAGCAAGAAACAATATTGCGTGGCACTGAGTACAGCTGAAGCAGACTATGTCACAGCTTGTTCAGCTAGTTGTGAGGTAGTATGCCTGAGGAAGTTACTGTATAATTTGTTTGATCTCCAGTTGGATGCTACTTGTATATATTGTGACAACCAAGTTGTATGAAGTTGTCAGAGAACCCGGTGTTCCATGACAAGTCAAAGCATATCAAGATAAAGTACCACTATATCAGGGATATGGTTGAAAGAGGAGCAATGAAGCTCCAGTATGTTGCGATGAACGAATAAATAGCTGATGTGTTGACCAAGCCATTGGCTAGAGTGAAGTTTGAGTACTTCAGGGAGAAGCTTGGTGTTCTCCAAATCAAGGTTCCTTCCAAGAGGAGGTGATGAGTCCGAGAGCCTTTCTAACATGGTAGGATTGGTTCCTTCCATGGTTAGATGTAAGTGTAGGGCCATTCTGACATGGTGGTAGGTTTGGCCTCCCATGGTTAGATATAAGTGCAGAGCCATTCTAACATGGTGGCAAGCTAGGCCTCCCATGGTAATATGTAAGTGCAGAGCCATTCTGACTAGGTTAGATGTAAGTGCAGATCCATTCTGACTAGGTCAAATATAAGTGTTGATCCTTTCTGACATGGTGGCAGGTTGGGCCTCCCATGGTCACATATAAGTGCTGAGCCTTTTCGACATGGTTGCAGGTTGGGCCTCCCATGGTCAGATATAAGTGCTGAGTCATTCTGACATGGTGGTAGGTTGAACCTCCCATGGTCAGTTGTGAGTGCTGCACCTTTCTGAATGGGTCAAATGTAAGTGTTGGATGAGCCTTTATGACATGGTGGCAAGTTGGACCTCCCACGGTCATATGTGAGTGATGGGCCTTTTTTACTGGGTCAGATGTAAGTGTTGGATGAGCCTTTCTAACATGGTGGTAGGTTGGACCTCCCATAGTCAGATGTGAGTGCTAGGCCTTGTTGACTAGGTTAGATATAAGTACTAGATGAGCCTTTCTGATATGGTGGAAGGTTGGACCTCCCATGGTCAAATGTGAGTGTTGGGCATTTCTGACTGTGTCAGATGTGAGTGATGCGCATGCCTTTCTGACATAGTGGTGGATGTGTTCCTCTCATGGTCAAATGTAAGTGTTGGGAGAGCCTTTCTAACTAGGGTTAGATACAAGCACTGAAGAATACCTACCTGGAGGCTAGGCCTACAACCATCATGAAAAAGGGTTGGCTCTGTAGAACTTCCTATGATGAGTAGAATTGAGAGATAGCACCACTTGATCGAGATAGCGAAGCATTAATGATGATCCAGCTTTGATGATGATCCATTGATGATCTAGTGATGATGATGATCCAGTGATGGTCTAGCTTTTATGATGATCCATCTTTTATGATGATCCATATTTGATGATGATCCAACTTTGATGATGATCCAGAGAAGAAGACTTGTGATGATGAATTGTGTCAAGAGAATACCTTCCTATTTAAGAGGGAGTGTTTATGTATTTGTAACTTTGAAATGTATTCACTTGCATATCTTATGTATTGTACCCCGATGTTCCTATCGGGAAGTATCAGTAATGTAATTGAGTAATGTCATACCTTGATGTCCCTATTGGGAGAATCAGTAATGTAAACAAGTCATGTAAAGTCATACTATGGTAATCCTCCTTATTGATCAAGGTTTAAAGTCCCCGCAGTTGTGGGGCACTAGGGTTGTTAGACTGTCCTAGAGAAGTCGGCCCTAGTGAGTTAATGTAAGTCGGGTCATTAGTACCCTAGTTGTGGTTACTCGATCCTACATAAATAAGTTAGGATTACTTGAGCCTCCATAACAGAGTCAAATATTAAGTGAACAAAAGAATATAAATAGAGAGTGAGCCTCTCTATTTATTACACACACACACTCACTCAACTGGGGCGCATGAGTGAGAGAGGAGAAGCTCTCTCAAGTGAGAGAGAGAGAGAACAGTTGTTGGAGATCATCTTTTCTATCTTTGGGTTTTACTACTACTATTAGTGCTCATTCTATCTCTGAGGAAGTTGTGGGGTTTTCTCCTTTATGGTTTCCCCAAGGAAAATATTTGTGTCTCTTGTCTCTTGTGATTATTGTTGTGCATGTTATTCTCTTAGATAAGATCCTAAGATCATATTGCTTAAATGATAAAATTATAACAATTAAAACATGACAAAACACCCAAAGGAAAAGGTTTGAAACATTTTCTCTGATACCACATTATAACACACCTCGCTACGTTACACTGCCACATGAAACCCATTGACAACGAAGAAAAAAATATTAGATATTTTTACGTGATCCAAAATTCTTGAAAAACATTAACTTAAAACAACAAAAATAAACAATCAATCACGATCCATAAAGACTCTAACTGCATAAGTGTAGAACAAAATCATCTTAAATAAGCTAAATAGACATTAAGAACAATCTAAAAATAATTAATCAACCATAAACAATGTTAAGCAACATCTAAAACAAGATTCAAAAACTTATATCTAACGCAGTTGACAGATCCAACAATTAAATTTTCCTTTGATACAAACCTGTTGATCCCAACCTCCTTGTGTTGATTCTAACTTTTCCATGCTGATATCAACATCGATAATCTAAAATCTCCACTCCAAACAGAAGAAAAAACAACATCTTCCCTCTCAACTTCCAAATTTCAACATCGACAATAAAGAATAAGAACACCAAAATAGGAAAACCACAACAAAACCTCTTGACTTCCAACTTTCGACATTGGTAGTCAGTAGTCGTCACGCCCAACAACAAAAACACATTCAACCCTCCAGACTTATGAATCCCTACATCGGTAGTCAAGAGTTGGCACCGATAAATAACGGCTTCAAATGGATTCTCAACGTTGACACATCAAAAGTTGGGAGTCAGCAAAAACTTGGAAAATGTAACATAAACCACTTCGCCTTCGACCGATTTCTGATGTCAGCATGTTGAAAGTTGAAATTTGATGGCACTGTAATCAATGGTCATGATCACATAAAAACAATGATAAATGGTCACAATCACTTTGATCTAACATGCCAAATAGATTCCAAAATTGTAAAAATGGCTAAGGCAAGAAAACAGAGAGGTATCCAAGGGTTTCCACCATGATATTAACCAAGGGATATGTGAAACAAAAACAACCAATTCAACAAGGAAAAACCACAATGAACGCATAGGTTCAGTTCACATTCGTTTAAATCTAAAAATAAAATAGGATGCAATTTACATGGATCACCATTCTTCATGAAAAAATATAAACATCCCAAGGAAAAGCATATAAACTTCACTCTTAATACAGGGGTTATTTATTTGTTCCACTCAATTCAAAACTGCATGAATTGAGCATACCATTTCACTTAAATTCTTATGTAACTTTATTCAACACTTAACTTTAACATGGAACAATAAATTGGTGAAGGATAACCTTATGGTTAAGAAACCCCAGTTAAGTAGATGACACTCTACCCTTTTTAAAACAATTAACAGAGCTAGGAAAGCATTGGCATGCTATAGCTACCAAGTCCAAATTTAAGGCTTAGACACATTAAGACACTTTTAATAGAGTTTCATAACAACTCACATTCAGAGCATGACAACAGTTATAAATTAAGCATTACCATGAGTCATAAGAGAGAAGAACAAGGGAAGTATCATAACAATTCTTAAAAAGAAGTTGAATTAAACTTTGTTTATTAATGTATATGTTCCAATACTTAACACATAATCATTAGTCATCCTTTGGATTATCATTCTAATTCCAATTCCTTACCGGAATTCATTAACCATTTAACAAGACTTAGCTAACCATACCATGTTACAACCATCTTGTCCATTTAACAAGGCATTAACTAGCAAGCAACTCATAATAGTGCAAGGTTGAGAAATTCTTCTAACCACTCAAAAACATAGATCTACAAGCAATTTATAAACACAAATGACTACAAGATCATTCATTAAAAATTTACAGACTTGGTTTCTCAAGCCCCATCTAAGTGATATTCATCCCGAAAAATGAATAGACCAACACCATAACCAGATGGCATAATCAAACACAAGGCACGTCTTATAAATAGCTTATCCATCTACTAGTTTTTCAGCATAACCACATGCACATTTGATTTAATTTAAAAATTCAGACACATAATCAATCACAAGATATTGTTAAACAATGAACACGTACCTTAAAGTAATCAATGGCAATTGGCTTCATGGCTACCATGGCTATCTCTACTTGGCCTATAATATTTCAGCTCCCAGAGACCACCCCCGAGCTAAGACTTGTAAATTTACCAGAGGCACTCACCCAACCAGGGTTTCTCTCAAGAATCCTCACTTGGAAAACATGATTCTATGGTTTTTCACCAAATCCATACCAACTGTGAAATCCCTTCTGTTTGCATCATTCTAGCTAGCACCATAGTGAAAACCCATCATTGCACCTATGCTTAGAACTCCGCTAAAAATTTTTATCACAATGTTTCCACGTCACTAGTGTAACCAGAGAAAAAAATAGGTATAGGAAGTTCAACCAGGCTTGGGATTGCAATTTCTCTCAACCAACCCAACTGCCAAAATCTGTGTACAATTGGACACTTCACTCTAAAGCTGGATTATTCTCTATCCTCCAACGATTCCAATTACCATGAATTCATTACTAAATCAAAATTAATTGCAACACAATGGAAATCACATGCTACACATCATTTTCTCTTACCTTCTCAACTCTTAGATTCACTTAGGTCTATTCCTTCACCACTCTTTTCTATGCATACTCTCTTCACTGAGTTCCTCTATGCATGTCCATCCTCTACCCCTCGATTACCAGTTCACTCTCACCTTTTTCGTTAATATTCTCTAATATCACCCCCCTAGATCGATTCCATAACCCTGCATGGACATTTTTTCCATGCAACAATGTATCCATTGACACCATTAACTTTCCCACCTAATCCTCCTCTAACCTTGTGGAAATTGAACCCAAGAGATAGAACAATTACACTCACAAAATTGCTAATCAAACATGCAAAATCAACACCAAAGGAGACTGAAATTGGAGCATAACACTAATCTGTATTGAGTAAGTGTACAATAGACAACCTTGTGAAGTAATAGCATGTTGTAATATATAATTACATGAGAGGTTCAAATGCATAAGGATGCCATTCGGAATAGTCAAAAAGTAGGCTTACCAAATGTAGTCAAATCCCCCATAGGTGCATAAAGCAGTTTCCAAATCTATGAAGATTCTCACGAATTTGCTAATTCAAGTGGGAAAGCTAAAGAGGGATGTAAATAAAACTCATACATGATTTTATTTGGAGAAAAAGAGGGAGGATGATGTGGGCAAGAAACAAGGCAGTTACACCTAGACTAACTTTTCCTTTTGCCTTAAATCATCTATAAAGCAAGGCAACTTTTTAGAAAAAGAAGATATGCACTTTAGAGAATCTGGAATAAAGTAGACATGATAAAATTGGTTTCCAGGATGTTTCCCAAGTGCTCCATGACTCAGTTTTAGCAAGTGTCAACTTCTAGGACATGTAGAAGGAAACTAGCATAGAATGGAATCTAGGAATCTAGGTAATAAGACAAAAATAATTAAACTAATCCCTAATGTAGGTAACTATGGGTTTATTACTCTAACACCCCCCCTTAAGCCTGAATTTATGAGTAAATGTCAGAAAACTATAGGGCCTAGCAACCAATCTTATTCACCCTTTACATACTGCTTTTCCATACAACCAAGAAAAGAGGAAAAAACCCAGTGGGAAAATCCTCCCTTAAACATGGACAGGAAAAACAAAATTTGGAAATATTGTCATCAATCATGCTTCACAGCATGATCAGAAATCCCCAGCAATGATTTGATATTGCTGAAGGTCTTCTCACAAAAAACTTTGGTGAAGATGTCTGCTACTTGTTCTGAAGATGCACATAAGAGTAAAACAATGGTACCATCATGCACAAGCTGTCTAATGTAGTGCATATGGATCTCAATGTGCTTGGTTCATTGTCTCTAAACTAGATCATTGCAGATTCAAATGGTGCTCTGATTATCACAGTATATAATAGTTGAAAACTCTGATTCGAAGCCATATTCTCCAAGTATCCCCTGCAACCAAAAACATTGAGTTGTTGCATTTACAACTCCTCTATACTTCTTGATTGACCAGCTGATTGGTCCTTCTGCAAGCATGGACACATATCCTAATGTAGAATTTTGATCTGTGTTGTCACCTGCCCAATCACTATCAGTAAACCCAATCAAATCAAGATCAGATTTTGCTTTGTAGAAGATCCCATGAGTTCTTGTTCCTTGAACAAAGTTTAGGATCCTTTTGGCTGCCCTCCAGTGGATCTCATGAGGCTGATCCATTTATCTCAAAGCCACACTAACTACATAAGATAAAATAGGTCGAGTGTGTGTAATATTAATCAAACACCCAATCAACTTCCTATACAGTGTATTATTTACCATAGGAGAAGAACCTGCTTCTTCAAGCTTAACTCTTGAAAGGAAGGGAGTCTTGCTTGGATTGCAATATTTCATGTTGAACTTGATGAGAAAATATGAATCATACTTGGACTGATGTACTTTGATTCCATGTTGGGATTGAGAAATTTCAAGACCCAAGAATTGGCTCGACAATCCCAAATTTGTCATAGAAAATGCATGGTTCATTGCATCCTTCAAGGAGGAAATCTCTTTCTTTGAAATTCCTGTAATCAGTAGGTCATCAACATACAAGACAATAATCATCAAACAACCATGAATCAGATTCAAATATATATTAGGATCAGACTTGCTTCGAACAAAACTCAGTGACAGCAAAAAGCCATCAATCTTGGCATACCAAGCCTTGGGAGCTTGCTTGAGCCCATACGATGATTTCTTTAACCTGCACACTAAAGATGGATTTTAGAAACAAACCCTTCAGGTTTATTCATCTAAATATCTTCAGTGATATCTCCATTTAGGAAAGCACACTTCACATCCATGCAATGTACCTCCCACTGCTTCGAGGCTGCAATGGATAGAGCTAGCCTTATGAAGTTCATCTTTGACACTGGTGCAAAGGTTTCATTGTATTCAATACCATGTACTTGTGAGTATCCCTTGGCTACCAATATTTCCTTATATTTCAAATTTGAACCATCAGCAGAAAACCTGGTCTTGAAAACCCACTTACATTGAACTAGCTTCCTCCCTGGAGGAAGATCAACTAGTTCCCAAGTGTTGTTCTTTTGGAGTGAGCTGAATTATTCTTTCATGGTGGTTTTTCATCTTGGATCATGTGATGCATATTCATACATTTGTGGATCTGATTCAACCATTAGATAGAACTTCTTAGCAAATAGAGAATCTTTCACACAAAGGGCACTCTCAAATTGAGATCTAGTCCTCCTAGTGTCATTAGGATTTCCAGCTATTTCCCTAGCTGTATGAATGGTCTTTGCTGCCCATTTTGGTATTGTAGGACTGTTAGGATCTGCAATCAAATCATCATTATCAAACATATAAGAATCAACAAACGTATTAGTCTCCTCACTTACAATCAATGGTTCTAGTGGTGAAGAGGACTCTCCAACTTCAACTGCTGGTAAAGGCTCTTCTTGGAACTGAACACTTCTTTCAATGAAAGATTTGTTAGTGCTCAAGTTGATCAGCTTGGACCATTTTGAATCTTCAGAATACCCAATAAATAGGCACTCTTGGATTTGGGGTTGAAAATCCTTCCTCTTTCCAGTTGGAATTCTAGCCCAAGCCTTTGAGCCAAAAATATTGAAATGGGTCACATCTGGCTTGTGCCCACTCCAAGATTTGAAAGGAATCATACCATCAAGTTACATATGAGGCACCCTTTTCTAGATGTAGGATGCATAGTTTATAGCTTCGGCCCAAAAATTTGGTGGCAAAGTATTAGCCTCCATCATGCAGGTTGCCATCTCCTTCAATGATCTGTTCTTTGTCTCAGCAACACCATTTTGTTGTGGTGTGTAAGGGATTGAATGTTGCATCTAAATACCTGCATCCTTGCAATACTGAATGAACTGAGACTTGACATACTCACCACCATTGTCAGATCTGAGGATCTTGAGTTTCCTCCTAGGTTGGTTTTCAACCAAGGATCTAAATACTTTGAAGAGGTCAAAAACTTTAGACTTATGCTTTAGGAAGTGAACCCAACAATACTTGAAAAATTCATCTATGAATTTTAGTGCATATTTGGCTTGAATCATGGACATATGAGGGAATGGACCAACAATGTCATTGTGGATCAACTCAAGAGGTGTAGAGGTTCTCTCATTGCTAGTTTTCTCATACTTGTGCTCTGGGTATTTTCCTAGGATACAACCTTGACAGACTCCCTTAAAATACTTGATCTTTGGTAACCCTATGACCATATCTTTTTCACTCAAATCAGAAAGATAGTTGTAGTTAATATGGCCAAATATTTCATGCGAAATCTTGCTTGCTTAATTAGCATGAATCAGAAGAGCAGAGGGGTTTGAGTAGGGTAGAAAATGGGAAAACTTGTATACCTTCAAAGTGTAATCAACAACACCTTTTGATATGACTTTACCATTCGAAATCTCATTGATTTCAACATCATCAAGGGATAATATGACCTTCTTTGGAGACCTAGTATGAGTCATCTGATACACTGACAAGATATTAGAGGCAAGACCTGGAACATACAACACATTATTGAAACTACCATGGTCAAGATCAATCCTACCCTTCCCCAAACTGTCACTGAGAGAGTCATCTCCCAAAACTATTGGTGGACCTTTTGACATGTCAAGAGAGGATATTGTCTCTTTTGTCAAAACCATATGTCTAGAATCTCCATAATCTATGATGAAGCTAGGTGAGCTTGATGTGCCAGCAACCAAGGCATGTACTCTCTCTCTGTCTTATGAATTTGATCCTCCTTCCTTCTTCTTTGAGAAATCAGGAAGGGAGATGTTATTCTTTTCCAAGAGTTGGGTCAACATGTCAATTTTCTTCTTCATACAAGATCTCTCAGGATGATACCCCTTACTTCAGTATGCGCACTCGCTCATTTCTCCTTTATTCTTCTTCTTCTGGGAGTTCTTCTTGGAACCTTGGGGCTCCTCTTGAGACTTAGACTTGTCTCTCTTTTGTTCAGGTGGATTTTTAGTTTTTTTCTTGCTTTCTGAATCCACCCTTGAATATCCAACAACCAAATATTGGTCTTTGGAAGGTTTGATGGTGCCCATCATCACCAACTTATCTTGCTCTTGTGTGAGGGATTCCATGAACTATGCAAGCTTAGGAATATTCCAGGCTCAAGCTGTCAAGATGGTGGCATGGAAGGTCAAAACAAACACTGAATAGTCAGGACCAAGCTTAGAGAGTATGGCCAAGACTAGTTTCTCTTCCTTCGTTTCGATCCCACACTATTTTAGCTGCAAAACAAGGGCCTTAAACTTGGAAAAGTAGAGTTGCAATGATTCGAATCTACTGGGACTCAAGGATATCAGCTCATTCTCAATTTGATGTCCTCTCATATCATATGTATTTACAAAAATATATTCAAGCTTCTCCCACACTTCATTAGGTGATTTCAATCCATCTAGATGGAAGAGGAGGTCTCTTGAAATGCTCAGACACAAAAGACCATGGAACTCATCCCTCCTGTTGTGCCATTTAATTTTCTCTGTAGCTACATTGGGATCTACCTCAGTTTCCATATTCACCCTGTAGAGACCTTTCGATCTAAAAAATATCTCCATCTCATCTTTCCACTCAAAGAAATTGAATGGAGTCAAGATGATTTTCTGAGATTGGTCCATAGCTTAGTAGTTGTGCCCTCCAGTCAGCAGAATGCGCTCCCAGTAAATGATGTCTAACCTGCAATAACAATTTGGAAGGAGAGAAATCAATATACAAAGGCTCTGATACCATGTGTAAATTGAACCCAAGAGATAGAACAATTACACTCACAAAATTGCTAATCAAACATGCAAAATTAACACCAAAGGAGACTGAAATTGGAGCATCACACTAATCTGTATTGAGTAAGTGTACAATATCCAACCTTGTGAAGTAATAGGATACTATAATATATAATTACATGAGATTTTTGAATGCATAAGGATTCCATTCAAAATAGTCAAAAAGTAGGCTTACCAAATCTAGTCAAATCCCCCATAGGTTCATAAAGCAGTTTCCAAATCTATGAAGATGCTCACAATTTGCTAAGTCAAGTGGGAAAGATAAAAAGGGATGGAAAGACAACTCATACATGCTTTTATTTGGAGAAAAGGAGGGAGGATGGTGTGGGAAAAAAACAAGGCAGTTACACCTAGACTAGCTTTTCCTTTTCCCTTAAATCAGCTATAAAGCAATGCAGCTTTTCAGAAAAAGAAAATATGTGCTTTAGAGAATCTAGAATAAAGCAAGCATGCTAAAATTGGTTTCCAGGATGTTTCCCAAGCGCTCCATGACTCAGTTTTAGCAAGTGTTGACTTCAAGGACATGTAGAAGGAAACTAACATAGAATGGAATCTAGGAATCTAGGAAATAAGACAAAAATAATTAAATTAATGTCTAATGTAGGTAACTGTGGGTTGATTATTTTAACAAACCTTTCCCTTGAACATACTTAGCAAAATAAATAGAGTTAAAGGGTAAAGAAGGCTTAGTACAATACTAACAAAGGATTAAGATAAATACAAGATTAAAAGGGTATTCTAAAGGTCTGGAAGGGTTAACAAAGTTATGACCTAGCTTCCTTCTAGGCTATACAACCCCCTCCCTTCACTTCCATTTACTAGTCACCTTTCTCTTCAATGTGCGTCCACCACCAAAGTCAGTTTATAATTTATATTAATAAGGTTAAATATTTCCATTTGTCCTACCACTTGGACAATACATATCAAAATTACATGATACAAGCAAGGTTCTTAGCCGAGGACATTAAAAATACATTATCAAACAAGATAGAGTACATATATGCACCCATCATTGCAAGAGAAAAGGTATATTTTATATGTCCATGGTTAAAGGATTTCTTAAACTATGGCTTACTATTTTTGAGGTTAGTTTATTGACATCTGTGCAAACCAAAAATGTGAATGACTTTTTGCCACAATTTTTAGGAAAACCTGAGGTTAAAAAAGAGCATTTTAAATTCATACTAACACAAGATCGCTACCACACCAAAACACTAAAGGACCATGTTGGACATGGAAATCCAATGTATATTTCAAACCTTTAAATGATGTCTTGAAGATGTTAAACTATGCTTATGATTCTAGTAACACAATGATTGTGGATGATTTAGAATAAAAACATGTGTGTAATGATGAAGGGGACTACATAGTTGGAAAGAGATATAATTATGACAATGAGCTATATAGTTGAAAAGAGCTAGATCAGTTGTGTCCTTTTTTCTAAGCCTTAACATCATTAACATTGTTAAATCTATTGTGAAAAATATGAAATTAGTTCGTTGAATAATGTGTTGTGATTGTTTATATTCATAGTCTTCTCTATGATTGGTATTGTTTTTTAGTTGTGCCTTATTCTTTGAATGGTATTTTTAGTGATTTGTTACCAACTTTTAAAGTTATGAACAATATGTTGCTAAATATTATTAAAAATTTACACATTGGGTTTCTAAAGTTAGCATAATTAGATTCTAAAAAAGTCGGTTTCAGTTTTGGAAAGTGAAAAACCCAATTCAAAACGTGTCAATATTGGATTCGAAAAATGTCAAAATCTATTCCGAAAGTATCAATATTGGGTGCAAAAATTGCAAAATGCATCTCAAAAAGTGTCAATTTCAAACCCAAAAATGCAATTTCCAAACCTGATATTGGCACTTTTTGAACTCTATAAAGGCCATTTTTGGACTTTAGAAAGGGTGCTTTTGACTTGTTTTTGAACGGGGTTGGACTAGAATATGTCCATATTTAATGAAATGGGAATTATCTACAAAATATGCAAGAAAATCACATGTTTCAACAAAAATGTTATATAGGTCACAAGGAAAACACATGTCATTCAGTTTGACAACAAATTGAACAAACATGTTGCATATAAATTGTTTAATACCTCATGTATTTTCCAAGATCATACGTATCTTGTTTGACGTCGCATTCAAAGTTGTATTGAGAGAGATAAAGGTAGGACATAGCATAACCATAAAAGATTCAATATTTGTTTCCATAGAAGATAAAAAATACAAAAAGAATGTATACCAATATAGAAATATATATACTCGAATAATTACCTTAATGAAGGTTTAATACCCTGGTTTTGACCCTATGGTATTTAAATTGTACATGGTGTATGTATTGTATTTGAATCATGGCAAGGCGATTAAGGCCAAGGCCCTCCCATCGATTTGGTTTTTTGTGTATAGGTGATCAAGGTCGATGCCTATGGTGATAGTGCTAAGTCAAGCATAGTATATATTTTGATATATCATGTAACTATGCAATTAATAAAATACCACAGCTAGCTATGGGACTACAACATGAAAGAGATGGGGGCATGATTTCGCAGATGAATAGGGAAGAAGTTAAATTAGCAGATTTCAGGTGAGTAATTGCAACTTCAATCCTCATAAAACCCAGTTTAATCAGCATAAAAACCTTCGCTAATTTATTATCCAAGTCGCCCAACGGACGCAAGACAAAATGAATCCTTTTGGATAGAAATTTCGTGCCCGCTAGCTGATATTAAAAAAATTGCTAGTTAGCCAGTTAAATGAACAAGAAACCATTGGATCTAGATCAACAGTGGACCTCAAATAAACTAAAGCAGATTTTATAAAGTATCGCGCCCGCCAAAGTTTTCTTTGTCTACGCTTGTTCACTCAGCGAAATAATTATGCATAGTTGATATGTTTGATGGTTGGTCTCAACCATAGATTGGTGTAAAAGTTTCCTATTCATTAGACCATTCACCCTGGTTCGTTCCTGGTACTCGACCATTCAATTTTCTTGTAGGAAAATGGTTGAGGCAGCTAATGCCTTGGGAAGAGCAAGGCATGGCAGTCGATTTCATGATTGAACAAGCCTATAGTCTGCAGAGGTCATGTTCTTGATTTTGAAGCAAGTAAAACAAGAATTTGCATGCCCAGTCTGTCAACCTGAGTCTTCATCTGAACGTTTTGTTCATTCAAACCATAACACTGTATGATTCTACCACCATTCATTCACTCACGATTATGCATTGTTCTGCTATCCAGTGTCATGGGCGAGTGGTTTCGTAGTGATTTTCCCTATGTTACAGGGTGAAGCCTGTGTTGCTTTGTTTTCCTTGTGGATTACTATGATGTGCATCCCTATTTTAGTTTGAATACCAAGGAGTGGAAGAGGCCCAAAATTGGTTGATAAACCTAGTGAAGAGAGGAACCTCACAGACAAATCAAGAGGGGCTGACAAATTCTTCCTGCACACCCTGAAGAGCACTAGAAGGGAAGGTATGGCCTGAGGGAACTATGGATTAGTGAAGGGAATACTTCCTTATGTTGGGTGGTGTAAGTATTGTGTAGGAAAAGACAGACCATGTGTAGGTGTCCATAGCTATGTGGTTGAGCTCACTAGCTTAGAAATTATACCTTTCCATTGCCTTAGTAGCCTGTGAAACCCAATTGTATATTGGCTTGGCTAGACAGTCTGTGAAACCCAGTTGTGTGTTGGCTTGACTGTGTGTTGTGGTGTGGCTGTGTGTATGTATGTTGTTCCCTAGTTCCTTTTGGAAAACATGCCTAGCTTGAGGGTGGCAGTTATGTTGAGATATTCAGGAACACAACTGACCTATGGTTGGGTGGAACGTTGCAGCCACATAGCTGGTTGCAGGACAACTCCATCATCAAGATAAGTATTCTTTGTCCTTTTGGTTATGCATTGTAGTTGCTTAAGAATGAATATGTTGAATTAATGATGATGAATGCTTGTAATGAATGAAGTAGGATTTACTTTTGAATAAGTATCTCTATCATGCTGGTTTATCCCATGTATTTGTCTATGAAATTCTATGTTCATGTTGATGCTTGTTGATGATTAAGTAGAGGTTTACTTGTGTATGTTTCCCTGCATTTTACTCCTATATATTCTCTGTGTCTTTGCAATGCATTTTTCTTAAGTCCTTGGAGGCTAAAATCTTGGTGGTAGGATCAGAATGCATGTGATTTAGTGTTTCCTCCCGTTAGAATCCAATTAAGGAAAGCAGAAGGTGGAAACTGGAAAAGAGAAGTGAAACAAGTCATAAAGTTAGTTTTCTGCACCCCGAGATCCGCTTGCGGAAGGAGAACAAGCGAAAAGAGGAAAAGAAATGAAAAGTCCAAGGAAAAGTCGAGTTTCTGACTTTTGAACTACTATGTAAAGTGGAAAGGTGGAAAACGAAAATTGGCAAGTCTGGAAAAGTTGAGGGAAAATGATGGATCTCTGCGTTCTGAAGTCGGAAGTCGAAAAGCGGAAGGTCGAAAGTCAGAAAGAAAGAAACTAATGGGAAAGGTAGTCATTTCGTGCATTTCTGCATTCCAAGGTCAGAAGGTGGAAATTCGAAGTGTGGAACATGGAATAATGGTTGAACACTTCTGTTGAATGTTAAAGTTCTGATTCCCGAGTTTTAAGGTCAAAAAGGATGAAAGCGGAAGTGTGGAAGGCAGAATAATGATTGAACACTTTTGTTGAATGTTAAATTTCTGATTCTCGAGTTCTAATGTTGGAAAGGAGGAAGGCAGAAGGTGGAATATTGGTTGATTATCTCTGTCGCATAGGGTATTTTTTATTCCCAAACCCCACAAGAGGAAGGTGGAAAGCGGAAGTGTTGAGGGAGGACTGTGGAAAGAATAGGTTCAGTACATAAATGTTGTTTCTAGTCGTAGAAGGGATTTGTGAAGGGCAGAACTACTGTTGCAGTGCTTTCTAAGCCCGAGAATGGATGTTGGAGAATTTGTTAATGACCATGCCCCATATTTTGAAAGAATATTAAGGATCTTTAGCAAAAATTTTAAATTTACACATTATGGGGTATGGTTATGTTACATTGTGGTATCAAAGTTACGGTTGTAGAATTGGGCCTGAATGGGCCAGCAAGAAATTTGATAATACCCTATGATACCAACATTTTAGTACAGTACATTGTGGTATCAGAGCTGTTGGTTGCAGCATTGGGATTAAATGGGCCAAGTGAACAGTTGGTAAGTTTTTTTGAATTCTGAGATTGTCTAATAGTGTTTTTTTATTAACACATTTTTGCAGAGTCATAGTGTAGCTGAAAAGTTGGTTTTGGGTCATCCATGAGAACCTTCAGCATGAATAATGCATTGGATCCCTATGAGCATGAGGAATATGTTGTGGGGGAAAACGTCAGAGTTGGAAATGTTAATACAAAGTCCAATGGAAGGAGATTTCAAGAGACTCCACCAGATTTTGAAACCACCATGAGGATATTAAGGGTGGAGATGAAAAGTTATAGGGTAGATAATGAAAGATTGGTTAGGGCTTAGGAAGAGAAAAATCATCTGAATGCATCCATGCTGCATATTTTGATAGACATCCAAAGGAGGATGAACTCTGGGCATAGGGAAGTAAATCTGAAAGGAAGTAGGATTATCACTAGAAGAATAAAAAGGTCTTATAGTGGATCATCTGACTTCAAAGAACCCACTGGGGGTTCAAGTTCTTCTTCTCACAAGAATAATAAAAAGAGGCACTACCAGAACAAATCACGTGATGAATTCAAGAAGGATAAGCCTCCTACGTTTGATGGTGAGGTAAAGAATAGTCAAGAATCTGAAGCTTGGCTTCTTGGGATGAGAAAATATTTCCAAGTCCAAGACTACTCTGGAAATATGAAGGCTAGGGTAGCCATATTAAATTTGAATGGAAGAGCATCCATATGGTGGCAGCACTTTAGGAAAGTGAAGAAGATCAGTGCAAGGAAGATTATTTGGAAGCAATTCCATAATTTTTTCAGGAAGAACTACCTCTATGACAGGTACTATGATGATAAGATTAAAGAATTCAATGAGCTGAGATTGGGGAAGCAGACCATGGAAGAGTATGCAAATAAATTCTTAGAGTTGTTGAGTTATGCCAGGTACATCAAAGATGACAAAGTGAAAATCCATGGTTTTCTAAGTTGGTTTCCTCAGTCCTACAAAATATAGAATTGAATTTGATGAACCCAGAACTCTAGAAGAGGCTATCAAGAAGGCTAAATATTGCTATGATTAGAACAAAGGAAAACCTAATTACCATAAGGCATGGAAGGACAAGAGAAATGAGAAGTCTGACCAAAGGAAGAAAGGTTTCAAGCCCTCTAACTTCTAAAACTAGTAGAAGAAGCCATCACAAGCTGTGACTAAGCCAACCAAAGAGATGGGAGAGAAGCCAAGAGATCCAAAAGAATTCAGAGAACCTCTCTAATGTTGGCGATGTGGAGGACCCCATATGCATAGAAATTATCCACTTGAGGATGGGTATGTGAGGCAAGCTCATAACATTCAAGAAGATGAAACAGTGGGTCAAATGGCAACGAATATCCCTAGAATTTATGCAACACTAGAGGACCGCTGGGAAGATAATTATCAGTCAACTATGGTTGAAGTTTCAAGTAAGATTGTGGAGCAATCTATTTCTGTTTTGATTGACCCTGGATCTACTCACAGTTATATTACTCCTAGATTATTTGAGATTTGTGCTTTTAATAAGTTAAAGTAGCAAAGCATGGTTAGTTCAACCAGCCACTGGGACTAAGAGAAAGGTTAGCGAAGTGGTAGAGAAATTCCCATTAGTCATGAATGGGCTAGTCACTTATGCAGATCTGAATGTTCTACCACTTGGTTCCTATGATATTCTCATTGGAATGGATTGGTTGGAAGCACACAAAGTAAAGCTTGATTGTTACAACAAGACCTTTGAGTGCATAGATGAAGAAGGAAACTTAAGGGTTGTAAGAGGAATTCCAAAGGTGATCTCTGTTAGGCATATTTCAAAATCGCAGCTGAAGAATTTTTGTAGGAAAGGTTGCAAAGTCTATGCATCCCATGTGTTGGAGGCAGTAGAAAATGAAAATCCTAGGTTGGAGTACTTTCATGTGTTGCAGGAATTCAATGATGTTTTTATTGATTAAATTCCAGGGCTTCCTCCAAAAAGGGACATTGATTTCACAATTGAACTTGTGTTAGGAGCAGAACCAGTGTCCAAGACACCCTATAGGATGAGTACACCAGAAATGATGGAGCTGAAGATGCAGCTGCAAGAATTGTTGGAAAAGAAGTATATCAGGCCAAGTGTGTCTCCTTGGGGAGCACCAGTTCAGTTTGTGAAGAAGAAAGATGGTACACTCAGGTCATGTATTGATTATAAACAACTGAACAAATTCACTGTGAAGAATAAATATTATTTTCCTAGGATTAATGACCTCTTTGATGAAATGAGAGGAGCAAAGGTATTTTCCAAGATTGACTTAAGGTCTGGTTACCATCAGTTAAGAATCAAGGATGAAGACATTCATAAGATAACCTTTAGAAGAAGGTATGGACACTATGAATTTGTAGTGGTACCATTTGGTCTCACAAATGCACCAGCTACATTTATGTGCCTTATGAATAGTGCCTTTAGCAGGTATTTGGACCAATTTGTTCTTTTCTTCCTTAATGGCATTCATATTTACTCTAAGAATGAGGAAGAGCATGAAGAAAATCTGAGATTGACATTGCAATTGCTTAGGGAGCATAAGCTATATGAAAACTTGAGAAAGTGTGACTTTTATAAATATAGGATTCATTATTTGGGTCACATTATCTCATATGAGGGCATATTTGTAGACCCTGAAAATATTGAGGCCATTATGAATTCGCCTACTCCAAGAAATGTGACAGATCTAAGATCTTTTATGGTCCTCGCAGGTTACTACCGGATATTCATTAAAGGATTCTATGGGGTTGCACATTCCATCACATCTTTGAAAAAGAAGGAAATAAAATTTGAATGGAAACCAAGGTGTGAAGAAAGCTTCCAGCAATTGAAGAATCTCCTCACAAGTGCACCGGTTTTGAAAATTTCAGACCCACAAAATGATTTTGTGGTGTGTACTGATGCATGTAATCAAGGACTTGGAGGATTTCTTATGTAAGACAACCACATGGTATGCTATGAGTCAAGAAATTTGAAGGATCATGAGAAGAACTATGCCACTCATGATCTAGAACTTGTAGCCATAGTACATGCTCTCAAGATGTGGAGGCATTACTTAATGGGCAGAAAATTTGAGTTAAGGACAGATGACTGTGGTATAAAGTATTTGTTTGATCATCCTACTCTAAATGTTAGGCAAGCTAGATGGCTGGAATTTTTATGTGAGTTTGATTTTGAAATGAAACACATAAAAGAAAAAAAAAACAAGGGGGTTGATGCATTCAGCAGGAAGGTGCATGAAATGCATGTGGCATCTCTTAGCATTTTCTAGATAGATTTGAGACAACAACTTGTTAATCACACTGCTGAAGATGAAATGTATGTGCAGATAAAGGACAGATTGCAACAACAAGGTCTTAAGAAGAAGTATGAGGGATATAAATTGAAAGAAGATGAAATTCTTACTTATCGAGACAGAATTTATATTCTGAATGTCGTAGATTTGAGGAGAATGGTTATGGATGAAATCCATCAAGCTCCATATTCTAGTCATGCAGGATATTAGAAGAAAATTGCTACAACCAAAAAGAAGTAATTTTGACCAAGAATGAAGAAGGAGGTTGCTGAGTATATTTCAAAGTGCATGAAATGTTAGCAGGTGAAGGTTGAGCATCAACACCCAGCAGGTTTGTTGCAACCTTTGCCAGTTCCAGGATGGAAATGGGAAGTTGTTTCCATGGATTTTATTACAAGATTTCCAATGACTTGGAGACAACATGATTCCATCATGGTTGTGGTGGACAAGTTGGAAAAGGAAACACATTTTATACCGGGTAAGTCCACATATAAAACCAATTCCATTGCAAAAATATTCATGAAGAATATTTTCAGATTGCATGGATTTCCTAAGGCAATAGTCTCTGACCGAGATCCTAAGTTCACTTCCAAGTTTTGGAAGGGTATTTTTGCATATTTGGGTACAAATTTGAACTTCATCACTTCTTACCATCCTCATACTGATGTATAGACATAAAGAGTGAATCAAGTGTTGGAAGACATGCTTCGCATGTATGTGATGTACAAACCAACTGAGTGGGAGGATTATTTACAGTTGGTAGAGTTTGCTTATAATAATGGGAAGAAAACATCCTTGGGGATGAGTCCATATGAATATTTGTGTGGAAGAAGGTGTAGGACACCTGTGACATTGGATAATCCATTGAAAAGGATTGTACTTGGTCTAGAATTGCTCAAGGAGATGGAGCAGGAGGTTGCAAAAATCAGGTAGAACCTAAAGGCATCCCAAGACAGACATAAAAGCTATGCAGACAAGCATAGAGTGCATACAGAATTCAGTTTTTGGGATCATGTTTATCTTAGAGTGAGGGAAAGGAAGAGTTCCTTGAAGCTTGGAAGTTGTGCCAATATTTCACCTAGATGTTGTGGGTCGTTTGAAGTGTTTGAAAGAATAGGTCCAGTTGCATATAGACTTGCATTTCCTTCTAGCACTGGAGTTCATAATTTTTTTCATGTTTCTTTGCTTAAGAAATATGTACATGATCCTAACCATGTGATAAATTGGGATGTGATTCAGGTGGAACCCAAGGGAGAGTTCCAAACTGAGCCATTGTGCATAGTATATATTTTGATATATCATGTAACTATGCAATTAATAAAATACCACAACTAGCTATGGGACTGCAACGTCAAAGAGATGGGGGAAAGATTTCACACAGGAATAGGGAGGAATTTAAACCACCAGATTCCAGGTGAGTGATTGCAGGTTCAATCCTCACAAAACACACATTAATCAGCATAAAAACCTTCGCTGATTTGTTATCCAAGTCACCCAACGGACACGAGACGAAATGAATACTTTTGGATAGAAATTTCACAACCGCTAGCTGATATTAAACAACTTGCTAGTTAGCCAATGAAATGAAATAGAAACCATTGGATCTAGATCAACTGTGGACCTCAAAGAAACTAAAGCAGATTTCATAAAGTATCGCGCCCTCCAAAGTTTTCTATGTTCTTGCTTGTTCACTCTGGGAAATTGTTGTGCGTCGTCGATCTATTTGATGGTTGATCTCAACTGTAGATTTGTGTAAAAGTTTCTAATTTATTATCTCGTCTACCTTGGTTCATTCCTAGTACTCGGTCATTCATTTTTCTTGCAATAAAATGGTTGAGGTAGTTAATTACTTGGGTAGAGCAAGGCATGGTAGTCAATTTCGTGACTGAACAAGCCTACAGTTTGTAAAGGTCGTGTTCTTGCTTCTGAACCAAGTAAATTCATAATTTGTGTGTCTAGTATATCAAACCTAGTCTTCATAACACCATACGATTCTAGCACCATTCTTTCACTCATGATTATGCATTGTTCTGATATCCAACATAGTGGACGAGTGGTTCCACATTGATTTTCCCTGTGTTATAAGGTGAAGCTTGTATTGTTTTCTTTCCTTGTGGATTGTTGTGATGTGCATCCCTATTTTGGTTTGAAGAGCAAGGAGTGGAATAGGCCCAGAATTGGTTGATAAACCTAGTGAATAGAGGAACATCACAGACAGATTGAGAGGGGCTGGAAAATCCTTTCTGCACACCCTAAAGAGAACTGGAAGGGAAGGTATGTTTTGAGGGAACTATGGAGCAGTGAAGGGAATAATTTCTTGTGTTGAGTGGTGTAGGGATTATGGAGGCCAAGCCAAACCTTGTTTAGGTGTCCACAACTCTATGGTTGAGTTCACTAGCTTATCAATTCTACCTTTCCATTTCCTTAGTAGCCTATGAAACCCAATTGTATATTGGCTTGGCTGGACAGCCTATGAAACCCAGTTGTGTGTTGGATTGACTGTGAGTGTTATGATTTGTCTATGTGTAAGTATGTTGTTCCCTAATTCCTTGTAGAAACCATTCTCAACTCAAGGGTGGAAGTTGTGTTGAGATATTGATGAACACAATTGGCTTATGGTTGGGTGGAACGTTGCAACCACATAGCTAGTTGCAGGACAACTCCATCATCAACATAAGTATTCTTTGTCCTTCTAGTTTATGCATTGTAGTTTCCTATGAATGAATATGTTGAATTCATGATGATGAATGCTTGCAATGAATGAAGTGGGATTTACTTTTGAATAAGTATCTATGTTATGTTGGTTTATGCCATGTATTTGTCTATGAAATTCTATGTTCATGTTGAATTCTTGCTGATGATTAAGTAGAGGTTTACTTGTGTATGTTTCCCTACATTTTACTCCTATATATGCCTTGTGTTTTTGCAATGCATTTTTCTTAAGTCTTTGGAGGCTAAAATCCTAGTGGTAGGATCAAAATGCATGTGATTTAGTGTTTCCTCCTGTTGGGATCCACTTAAGGAAAACAGAAGGTGGAAACCGGAAAAGGGAAGTGAAACAAGGCATAAAGTTAGTTTTCCGCACCTCGGGATCCGCCTGAGGAATGTGAACAAGAGGAAAGAGGAAAATCAATTACAATTCCAAGGAAAAGTTGAGTTTCCGACTTCCGAACTACTATAGAAAGCGAAAAGAAAGAAGACAAAAATTGAAAATTCTGGAAAATTTGAGGGCAAAAGATGGATGTCCATGTTCTATAGTCAGAAGTAGAAAAGTGGAAGGTCAGAAATCGGAACACGGGACTGTGATGGGAAAGGTAGTCATTTCACGCACTTTTGCATTTCGAGGTCGAAAGGCAAAAAGAGGAAGTGCAAAAGGAGGAACAATTGTTGAACACTTTCGTCGAATGTTAAAGTTTCAATTCCCGATTTCCAAGGTTATAAAGGTGGAAGGCAGAAGTGCAGAAGGAGGAATAACGATTGAACACTTTCATCAAATGTTAAAGTTTTGATTCTTGAGTTCTAACGTCAAAAAGAGGGAAGGCAGAAGCATGGAAGGCGGAAGGTAGAAGAGTGGTCAAGTATCTCCGTCGCATAGGGTGTTCCCAATTCCCAAACCCCGCAAGAGGAAGGTGGAAAGCGAAAGTGTAGAGGGTGGAGTGCGGAAATAGTGTTTCCAGTCATAGAAGGGATTTGTGAAGGGAAGAAATACTATTACAGTGATTTATAATCCCAATAATGGATGTTGGAGAATGTGTTAACGGCCATGCCCTATATTTTGAAATAAGATTAAGGTTCTTTAGCAAAACATTTAAATTTACACATTATGGGGTATGGGGACATTACGAAAGGTATGCCAATCATGATTCCCCCCCCACCAAATTCACCTTTCTTTGTTAAGATAGTATTTATGTTTGAAGAAAATCCTATGGGAAATTTCATTTTTCAAATGACCTATTTTATAGAATTGATTTGATGCTCTATCAATAACCATGGAAGGTCATTTCAATCTCCATCACTATTTGAATGAATCACAGTTTGCACTGCATGAATGGATTCCTAAATGTCACTGTAAATTTTGACAATATTTTCTTTTCCATGCCTACCATCCAAGATTGACCATAATGTTTATATTGCATTCTTCCTGATATGCATTGTATCAAGAAAATGAACTATTTGTAGATCCTCGTAGTATGAAAACCTACTAAACTTAATGGGGTAAATTTTCATTCCTCGTGGAATCCCATTAATCCCTTAACGACCTCCATGAAGCATAAAAAAAATTACAACAATAATTGTCAATTATGGTAAACAAAATGAAATCAAAATAAATTTTCCAAACATTACATATATTATACATAGACTCTTTGTGTACCTTGACAATTTGTATTATATTCCAACATCCATAGGTGGGGTTTCATTCTTTGTGGTTTTAATCTAGCCTCTTCTTTCCCATTGAAAATATGTTTTTCGAACATTCAATACCTATGGTTCTTAGAGAGGAAGTTCCTATACTCATTAAACACCTCCTTTCCTAAAAAATTTGAACGATGAGATTTCATCTTAGGACCACATAATGGACATGAAAATTTAACCTTTGTTTGAATACCTATAAAATATATATGTGTGTGTAGATAATTTATAAAGCATGCGCAATATATTCATAAAATTATATAGTATTAAAGTGAAATGGAATGTCACATAACACAAAAATTTGTTATCCCTAGGAATCATGAATTGTCCATACCAGTATTCCACTGAATTGAAATTCATTTTTCAATATTGACCTAGAGACATCACACATAGTGATGTCATCCAATAACCGTATTAACTCATTGATAAGAGGCTCGATATATACATCATAAATTTAACTTGGTACTTACCCAATTTTTTGAAAATACATGTAATTACTATTAGATGTATATACAAGCAAATAAATAATAAAATATATTATGCAGCAAACAAGAGAAATGAAATGTTACATTCAAAAAATTGTTGTAAGAAAATACCTGGAACACTCATTCCCAACATTATGTGATTCCTCTTTATTGACATCCAAGGATTAATGTTATTGTTGATAACAAAAAATGGCCACACTAATTAATAGATTTGAGCTCACCAAATTGATTTACAACATTAGATTCCAATGAAAGCCTAACATTATGAGGTTCTTCTTTGAAAACTGTCCATTTTCCTCAATTTTCATAAATGCATAACCATCCATAAGCATTCAAAGAACATCATCCCACTTTTGTTTCATTAATGGAAATCCATAAATCACGCTATGACTTCACACCTAAACAATCGCTGCAAACGTGGAATTATGGGAATATGACGAAGAACCTTGCGAGGCACCCTTATTTGTTAGTTTATTGGTTTGATATCTACTGATATGACATTGCAGAAATTCTATTTCTGATGCATATTGTCCAGAATATATAATATGATCATTAGGACATGCATCAATAACTTGGTACTCCATTCCAATATCCTTCATAATGGTAGATAAATCTATGTATGCACGAGGTAAAATATTTGGCACTGGTATAAATTCACCTAACAATATACAACATAAAAAAATAACTAGTTAATGTAAAGAATATAATCATATATATTTCATTCTTATTTTACATGACATTAACTAACACAAAATAGCTAAAAAAGGTAAACCTTAATGACAATGTGATTAAACATATCTTAGGACCTATCTCATACAAGTGTTTGACAAGCTATCTAAAACCTTTAAGTTAACCAACAATAATGTAGAGGAGAGCATATTTTCTCTTGATCCTTCAGAGAGTGGTTGATTTTCCTTATCAAGTAGAGGTACATCATGGGTATCATGAAAGTTATCCTTATATGTTCGAGTGAACATAACATGGATCAATATATTTTTCCCATCACTTTGAACTATGTTATTATTATCATCTTCTTCCATAGGAACATTATCTTGATATTCAATATTCACTCCATGTTTAGCTTGTACAACATTATATCTACTAGTACTTGGCACATTCTCTAACATCAGACACCTAGGGGAACTTTTTTTTATAATTACAAACAATCACACAAAATTAATGTTTATTAAAAATATTAAAACTACATAAAAATTTACTGATACGACCAATATAAAGACATGTAATAAATATATATAGATTACAAGGGATGGTATTCATTCTTCCCTTTGATGTGTCTATATTCCCTACAATATTTTTCAGTTCTTTTTATCAAAATTATTCTATGAATAAATCCCTTGCATCGAGCACAAGGGAAATAACATAAGTTATCATCCCTTTCCCTAAAACACGTCCACAACCTATCAAGCATCCTTTTTCTTACTTCTAGACTTATTTTATTTGACATTTTTCCCTACCAAAACAAAGTGATGACTATCTTATAAAATCAAATGGCCATGTAGATCTATTATTAGTTTATAATGAAATTGACAGATAAAATAAATCTATTTTATGCTCGAAAAAAGAACTTGTAACCTTTATGAATTGTCACAATTATATCAAAACTCCCAAAATACCTCTTAAATATCACATATTTATAAATTTTGTATCCATCAAATTTCCAGCGCCTGCCAACCTAATCAATGTTGACATTTCAAAATTGGCCAGTGCGACGGTACAACGACCATGTGCCTAATTGTTGGTATACTGACAGTTAGTCCTAAACCATTGGTGGTCCAATGGTTAAGGGAAACCATTAGAAAAAAAATGTACAACTATCGGAATCCTAATGGCTTAGGATTAATTGTTCTTCTAATGAAGAACATGGGCATATTTTTCAAAAAATTCACAAAAAACTAGATATTTAACTTTTATTTTTCAATAGTATGTCCGTGCTATTGTATAATTGCGTGGAAATTTGAGCCAAAGTGATGTTGTGTTGGTTTGTGGTCATCCAAAAACCACTATATTTGGAGATCATCTTTTATTAGAAGGGACCAACTTATGGCTAAATTATTTGGGAAATTATTGTCAAGAACAAAATGTTCAGCATTTGGCAGTTGTCCACTTCCCATTTTCAACTCTTTTTTTGGACTCACATACACCCCTTTATATTAAGGAGGGGAATGTTGGAAACCTAAATCATTAAGGTTAGTGAATATGAATATTAAGTCATTTTGGATTCCAAGAGATGACTTGGAAGATAAAACCAAGCGTCAATCCATATTGTATTTATATTTGTACATTCTTAATGGAAAATTGTGCTTCCATGCTTATTCCTTCACTGGGTATTCCAAAAAAATTTATAATATATGTATATTTTTTGTAAATAAAGTTGTATTACTTCAAAAAACACCATTACATGGAAGTCCCAAAATTTAGGCCACTGCCAGCCCACCCAGTCCCAACCAAACCCCTATTACAGTCATCCATCACCATACCCAACCTTCCCAAAAGAGCGAGAGTTCCAACTGTGCAAAGCTCAATCCCAGAATTACAGCCAGTAATTATAGTCGACCAAACTTAACAAGACGAAATAAAAACACCTAAATATATTGACAAAGGAAAGAACCATTTAGAAAGCCCCACATAAAAGACTAAGGCAAGGTTTCCTCTCGAGACAAGATCGTGATTCATGGCAAGGGCACCCCGCCTGCTGCAAAGAAGAATCCTCACTCTGCGAAGGAGCATTACCAGCTTTTTCAATTCCTTGCCCACCAGCACGTCGGTTAGAGCCTCCATCCATTTGGTGCTCCATCCCCGTGTGATACAGAGCAATGCCCAGGCACGAGGCTATCTAGTCCACTTTACGGTACATGAGGTGGAAGTCTGCGTTAAGAGCATCGATCTTCCTATGGATAACCTGACTCTCTTCATTGTGTTCTTTCCAGGCTCTGGTTGGCTCCACATCCCCCTCCTTTTTTTTTGCAACGTCCTCCATCTTTTCTTCCAGCTTTGCTTCTACATTAAGAGCCGAATGGGTGACCAAAATTATAATTATCTAGTAAAACATAACGATATGGTCATGGGCTGAGTCTCTACCAGCCCTCATACCCAGGTTTGCAACCCATCCCTCAACATCCTCCCACACAGCCTCAATAGGCATGGACTTAACTTGTTCCCAAAGAACCTTCTCCACCCCCTCCGTTGCTTGACGAGCCATAAGTGAGATGCAGTCTTTCAAGAATTATGCCATTACCTAGGCCTGCATATGTTCCCAAGTCATAGATCCCTTACTCCTTTGAGCCACACTCTTCCCCTTATCCCAGCTTATAGCTTGCACATTACTACTACCAGGATTTTCGAGGCCATCTAGCAAAGGATCCATCTCCATCTCCGCTTTCACCCCCTTCACAAAATTGCTCTGAAAGTCTCTCAGACACACACCGCAACCTACACTCACCAACCCAACACCTCTATTCCATAGAACTCAGATGAAGAACCTTGCATCCTCATTGTTATACATAAACGGGGGTTCGTTGGCCAATTTAATGGTTCTATATTGGAACTCGATCGCCCATATCCTGTAATCATCTGCCCCTGTACTCAGCACGATTTACAACATCATTCTTTTCGTCACTCCTAAATCACCTACCTGCTGAGAATCTGTCCCGCCTTTCCTCTCAAGCCCTCTCTGATACCCCAAATTAATGCTTGAAGGACTAGTCCAAATTACCATTATCTCTGTTTGCATGTCTACACATGTTGATGGGATAGGTGTGCAAAGGGTTCTTGATGCCTCGTGTCCCTGTATTGATCCTCCATCATATCCTCCATTAGTTTTCCTCCTGTACCAGCATCATGAACCACCACCTTTCAGCACCTTGGATCCCATTCCTCTGCATCGAATTCCTCTAGTCATCCCATCCTACGGGCCTCATTATTACTGGCTCCAACATTTTCCAGCATGTCTGGCACCTTGTTCGCCTCCCTTCTGACGTGGTGAAAGGAGACCGTTGGGTGAGCCATGAAAAGCATGTGGAGGGTGTCCAACCTACTAGCCAGGAACCAACTAGATGATACTTTCTCTGTTGTTCTGACGTTGCTCAACTTCTTATCCATTTGTATGAGGATGTTCAAGTCCCCTTCCACCATTGCTAGGAGCCACCCTTTCTTGATCATCGATTTGAGGTCATGTAACATACTTTCCAATTCCGCAGAGTTGTTTGTATCAACACCTATCGAGCCATAGAAATTTTGCATAATTTCTTCTCCTGAGTTTCTACAGACCCCCCCAAAGCCCGCTTTACCAAGATTTCCCTTCGTCGTGCCATCAAAGTTTAGCTTGTAAACTAGATGGGGAGGGGGAGACAACGAATTCGGATTCAAGACTCTACAGATCTTGGACCTTTGGTGTAGACCATCAAGGTTTCCCCTATTCAATCCCCATTCCTCCCCAATTCCCTTTTCTGGTCCAAGAAATATTTGTCTTCCTCATTCCATTGCATGTTATGTACAGTTTCCATCAGGTTCGAGGTTAGAGTCTTCTGGACCTCCTCCGAGGATTGTTACTTGTTACGAAAAAATAACCCATTTCACTCTTTCCATACAACCCACATCACACTACCCAGGAAGGCCTGCCACAAGGTACACAAAATGTAATTTTTGAAAATTTTGGGTTACCAGTCCCTTATGGTTTGGCCTGGATCCCCTCTACTCCTGTTGCTCTTCCTGAAGGCTTGCACACCTCTGTCCCATAATTTAGAAGAGAATGGGAAAGTGTTGAGTAGGTCACTTCATGCTTTCTTCCTGGAAGGCATAGAGGAAACACCGCAATGGACCTTGGATGCCTCTACATCCTTTATCCCCCCCCCCCCCCCCCCCCCCCCCCCCCCCCCCCCCCCCCCCCCCCCNCAAATCTCTTCCTCCTCTTCATGCATCCTAATTCTAATGTTGTAGGCTTATTTTATGTTGAACGAACATTTTTGTGAGTATCCCCATCGGAGAATATCATCCCCGTCTTTAAACAGAATGCAGCACTCCTAGAGCTCGCTTGACAAAGCTTTGATATATTCTTTCGATATCCAATCATATCTTCTATTCGGGATTACTGAGTCTACGCTAATATTCCTAGATTCCTTCATCCCAATATTGATTGACCTTTATTTTGCCTTCCTCTATTCCTCTGGTTTGTATGTGCTTCCATCATGGATCATTCCCTAGTTTTGGAAGCTGATTCCACGAGTCATCCCAAAATTTGGCATAGTTACCTCCCTTGACTTTCCAAAATTGTGCTCCTATATTATTTTTCTTCCTTCCAGAGCCTTCTAGCAAATGTGAGACCCTTGAGGATCTGCATTGTATCTTATCAGCTTGGATCTGGGTCAATCCCTTGCATATTTTATATCCCAAATATTATCCCATGGATCCTGCATATAAATGCACCATCTCCACCATATTTTGGCTCCCTGGATTTCCCCCATTATTTCAGGATCACAAAATCATAGACCCCCTTTTTCCTTGGGGCTGCACACATTTTCCCAACTGACTAGAGATAATTTGTCCTTAGCTTTCCTTCCTCCCCATAGTAAATTCTACTGAATTCTCCTTATCTCCTTTAATATTTACTTTGGGGAAGAGAGGATAGAGAAGAGGTACACTGGCATGTCTTGGAGGATCGACTTGACTAGCACTAACATGCTTGGTAAGTTCAGGGGCTTGAGGGTCCATCTGGCCAATCTGGCCTTGATCCTATCCCTGAGATCCTACAAAGAAGCCCTCCTGATTGTACCCTTCTCCAAAGGGACCCCCAGACACTGGGAAGGTAGTGTTCCTTTGGTGAAACCCCAAATCCTACCAATGTTTCTTTGAGTGATGACAGGAGTGTTAAAGAAAAATACCTGAGATTTATCTACATTGACTGTGAGCCCTGATGCCTTAGCAAAGAGCATTAGGCTTGATTTGAAGGCATGAGCCCCATAAGAATCATGTCATCCAAAAATTGTTGGTGAGTTTGATTTTCCATGTCTTCATGGAGCAAAAGACCCCTGATTCTTCCCATTCCCACTTGATCCTGGATGAGCTTGTTTAGCCTGTCCACCACCAGGATAAAGAGAAAATGAGAGAGCGGATCTCCCTATTTGACCCCCCTGGTTGGCGTGAAAATCCTAATCGGGGAGCCATTCAAGAGGATGGAAAAAAATGGACAGCTGACCAAGGTCATGACCCATTTTACCCACTCTGGGCTAAAGCCATGCACCCTCAGAATCTTCTCCAAATATTGCTAGCTAGGTTTGTCATAGGCCTTGGCTATGTCCAACTTAATGAGCATTCCAGGATGTTTAGTGCATTTCAAAGAATGGATAGTCTCATGGACCGCAATGATACCATCCAGGATCTGTCTTCCTTCAATGAAGCCATATTGCTCCAGGATAATCAGAACTAGGAGGAGGGGCTTTAATCTATTCACAATCACTTTGGTTATTATCTTATAGATCACATTGCAAAGTGCTATGGTTCTGAACTTACCTGGAGATTCCGCACCCTCTCCTTTTGGAGTTAAGGATAGGAAGGTTGCATTTAATGCTTTGAGCACCCCACATTTACTTCTGGATTCCTCCACAATGGCCCATACTTCCTCCTTGATCATGTCCCAGAAGAAGTGAAAGAAGTTGGTTGTTAAAACATCCAGGTTGGGGGCCTTCCCCTGGTCCATATGGTTCATTTCCTCCTCCACCTCCTGCATGGAGATAGGTTCATTGAGACTCTTGTTTTATTCCCTAGAAATGGTCCTGGGGATAAGAGCAGTGATCCTATCAATGTCCTGTCCCCTAGTAGTGTTGTCCTCGATCATAATTTCCTTAAAATAGCTAGTCAGTTCCTCCTCAATCTCTTCCCTAGTTTCCACCTGGGTCCCATTGGACCTTTTGATTCTGTGGATTTTCGTGCCTAGCCTATTATGGATCACTGAGTTATGGAATAATTTGGTATTTCTTTTCCCTCCTACAGCCATTTAACCCAGGACTTTTGCTTCCAGTATATCTCTTCCTACCTTTCTCTAACATTTAGCTGGGAGAGAAGGTTCTTCTCCTTTTATTTCATCTCCACGTCCCACCCCGTATCCATCCCTTTCTACTGGAGGAGGTCAATGTCCTGGATGAGCCTCTTATTATCTTCAAAGATATTTCCAAAGTCTTCCTTATTCAACATGTGAATCCTAGCTTTTAGAGCCTTGAGTTTCTACT
Source organism: Pseudotsuga menziesii (assembly GCA_001517045.1). Lineage (NCBI taxonomy): Eukaryota > Viridiplantae > Streptophyta > Pinopsida > Pinales > Pinaceae > Pseudotsuga > Pseudotsuga menziesii. Next base: position 370,479 of record LPNX010345289.1, read on the forward strand.
GGAAGTTGTACATTCTTGTCCCCCCCATGTTGTCCAGCTCCTGCCACCATTGTTCCACCAACCCCTTAAAGTCCTTGTGCTCCAGCCATAACTGCTTGAAGCGGAAGGGCTTGGCTAGGAGGGAGTTCCTCCCATCCCAATTGAGGCAGATTGGCCAGTAATAAGAGCCTACCGCATGGAGTACACTTTCCCTAATTTCCCCTGAGCCCCTAACAATACCTTCTAGCACCAGTAATATGTCTAATCGAGAGGTGACAAGGTGTTCCCCTCCCCTCCTGTTATTCCATATGAACCATTCATCTCCTATCTCCAGATACATGAGGGAGTTATTCGCTAATATATCCCTGAATTCCTCTTGGTATTTGTCCAGTATCCTTCTTTCCCCTTTCTTTTCCCTGAAAGCAGTGATCAGGTTGAATTCCCCTTCCACAATCCACTTTCCTTCCTATTTCGTGGCACTTATCCACCTCAAGTGGTGCACAAAGGCATGTTTCTGACGAAAGGTACTCGGCCTATATATGTTGACCACCATCCCAGTGATCCCATATCCTAAGATATTGAATTTTGTCATCAGGGAGAAGTGACTAGCTCTCCATTCCGAGAGATCCACCACCCTAGGCTGCCATATGATGGAAATCCCTCCCCTCCTCCATTCCTTTTGCATCTGTTTCCATGACATTGCTACCCTTCCATATTCCCTACCCTACTTTCATTAGGGTTTCATAGCTGCATTTGGTTTCTTGTAGAAAGAGGATATTTGGTTTTTCCTTATTAATCTTCCTAGATAAGGTCTTAATATTTCATGGGTGATTGCACCCCCTGATATCCAATAATACTATCTTCATTGGGTAACTTTACTCACTTCAAAGAAGGCCACCCTGATCATCAGGTACTAGCCTGATTCAATCAACTTAACTCCAATTTCTGCAATCATTTGCTTGTTCGTCTTCCATCCTCTCTTCTGCTCTTCCTCCAGAGATTTCCTCTTGGTCCCTTTTTGAGGCTCCACACTGATCCCCAAATCCTGATGCGCTTTGGAGCTGATGATGGCTTCCTGGAGGAGTTTAATCTGTTCCTGAGAGACATACCCCTTGCCCTCCTTCTCGCATTTTTTTTCTAGTGCATCCAGATCCAGATCTCCTAACTCCATTTCCTCAACTTCATCTTCCTCCATGATATCCAACATGTTCTTTTCATTCTTTTCCTTTGCTAATCCCCTTGTCTCGAATTCTTGGGTATTGTTCTACCCTTCTTTCTCTCTCTTCTCTTTACCTTCATCTTCTTCCTCCAAGATCTGGAAGGGGTTTGTGCTTTCTAGGGATTTTTCTGTCGTTTCCTTTTTCCCTTTCTATCTGCCATTGCTCTTACCCTGTCTTATGATTTTCACCTATGTGAATCCTTCATTGGATCACCTCTCTCCTTCTTGATCTGATATTAACTTCTCCTAGGTTCATATTGGGAATTTCCTCCCAAAGTGGCCATACTCATGGCATATCCTGCACCGAAAAGGAAGCAGTTCATAGTCTATCTGTTGGATCCACTCCTCGTCTTCCCAGTTTAAGCTTATGGCCTCTAGGAGATCCTTTGACAGATCCATGTAGACATATATGCAAGCATACGTTGTGTACCTATGGATTCTTGTTTGCTCACCTACCTTCACAAATTCATCGATTGTGTTTCTAATTTCTCTTAAGATCCCCATATCCTAGTATTCCCCTAGGAGGCCGACCAATCTAATCCATACCAAGGCAACTGTCAGATCCTCCATTTCTGTTTTGAAGCATTCCTTATAGGGTCTAAGATATATCCCTACTAAGTAGAATAAGTAGGGTACACCCTTCAGGACTCTATCTCTATCCTCCTGATTGAAAAAGATTATGGTGAATAAACCCTTTGCTCCTTACTGGAGATCATAATGCCCTTTTGGTTTCCATGTGCCCTGGATCTACCAGACCAGATCTTTCTCCTTGGGCCAAACCCCCACAAACTTTCCTATTAGTTCCTTTTCCTTCCACATCTCAATTTTTCCTCATATCACATTCAATTGGATCTAGATTGTTGGGATCGTCTGAGCCTTTGAGAGGCATCCCCCCTAGCCTGATCTACTCCCCATTCCTTTCCCATCTTTCCCTCCTTCCAGGTTTCCCATGAAATCGTTGCACCTCTCATGAGTGAGGCTCTAGGATTTTGCAGCCTCCATGGATTGATCAGGGGGGTTTGTAGCCCCTGCCCCCATCCGAAATGCACACAAGGCTCCCTCTTCTGCTAAATCCACGACCTTGCCGATCTACAGAAAACTACTCTCCCTGCCTTCGTCGGAGCTCCTTCCATAATATCTTGATTAAAACAAGATGAATAACATCACATCAACATTTATAATCTATTAATATATCTCTCTATACAAATATTTGTGTTATGATATAACATTCCTATAATTTAATATGTGCATTGGGAAATGCAATATGATCTAATACTAGTATTGTTAAGATGCATTTATTTTAGTGATATTACATATTGTATTATATTATTCAATTAAATAGTAAAAACCCTAATATGATTAGGTTACGACAGTTAGCCTAGTAGAATGGCATGTATGATCCATTTGTCAAGTCATTGTTGGAGCTAAAAACCCTGGAATTAGTCCATCCATTTTGGAAAAATATTTCCATCCATCTATCTTGGTCATTGTATATGTTATCATGCAATTAATAGTAATAATCCTAACTTGATTCAGTTACCACAGTTATCCAACTAGATAGAATCACCACAGATAAATAGCCAAAATCCTAATTTGACTATACATTGGCATCTAATATTATAATGTGGGAATTTAGTAATCAATTTTGTTGCATTGCTTTGATTTTAGGAATGTTCTTTTTTTGTATTTTTAAGATGCATTATTTACACTAATAGACATCTATGATTTATTGATCTATATATTTAGATGGAGATCTACATTATGATCTAACATCCCTTTAATTTCAAATTTATGCATTGATAAATGCAATACGGTATAATAATATTGTTAAGATGCATTGATTTTAGTGATATTACATTTTGTATGATACCATTTAGTTAAATATATATGTAACTCATCATTAAATTTTCATTAAACTTGTTGGGGGTTTGGAAACCCATTAGTCACAAGGATTGACATTGGAGAAAGAAACTATAAATATTGCAAATAAAGAGATACATGGTCTCATATTTACAACAATATATTGAGTTAAGGGATTGAATGGTATTCAAATTCAACCTCCTTTCACATATGATTAAATATGAGAAGATGGTAAAGCGGTCAGGAGTGGCCTTAAGAAAAGTAAAAGATGGAATATTGAGATTTATCACTCTATAATATATATGTAATCCATAATTAAATTTCATTGAATTATTTCACATGTATCATCACTAAACACAATTAATTTATTGCAATTTACCATTTTGATCATGTAAATATCTTTTTTATTTGGATGAAATGATTTCAATGTGGAAAGTTTGGTTTTTAAGCAAAAGTGTTTTGATGTGTTCATTGTGTTCAAAACAAACATAGATACGTCTTAACTCTATCCCAATCAAGCGTCAAGAGGGATCAAATCCCTTAAGGTGAAAACCCCATTTAGAGTCCTAAACTTGAGAAAAGGTTTGCACCTCAAGGGATTTGATCCCTCTTGGAGCTTGATAGAGCCAGAGTTAGGATGGATCTATGTTGGTTATATGCATACATCACAACTAAATTCTCTCCACCTAGGGATTTTATACTTTCCAATGTGTTAATCCATGCTTGTACTAAGCAACATGCATCACACCCAAAGAGGATGCAAGGATGTCCTAGATGCATCTAATAGTTCATTGACTCACACTCTAATGATAAGTGATATAGTTATTGGAAATATTAACTTAGGAATTTATACCTCCATCCATCGACTTATCCACTAAGGTGCAATCTTAGATATATTATAAGCATTATCTAATCCTTAAAAATACCAATTCCTTGTGATGCCACTAAGGATGCAAGAACCTTGAACTCAAGTCGATATGGAAAGATATTCTTAGAAATGTTGTGATCCCTAATACAGATAATGAGTTCATATTTTCAAATGAGTTAATACAAAGTAAAATAAAAGATAAAAAATAGAATGTCAACTCTAAAACAAATAACTAGAACATAAATCTTCTTACATTAAAAAAAAAGAAATAAATTATAACCTTAGTCATTGAAATTGACATTTCTAAGACTAATATTGCATTGTTTATTTTACAAATAAAATTAACCAAAATGTAATGTCCCTTCGTGGAAGGACATTGAAAGTGTTGACCTTGTCAAACACTTAGGGGTTAAAAAATTGAATTAATTAAATTACCTAGGGAATTATGATTATTTCATATATGCTAAGGAAGCATGTACTAAGTTTATTTCTAAATTCTAGATTATTTATGTGTAAATATTTAATTAATACGCAAAATAATGACATGCAGGAATGAGTTTCCATGTCAGGAGGGCGCATTAGGAAAACCAAGTTGCCTAGAATGAAAAATAGAAACTATAGAAAAAAAATGACAAAAGAAATCTGTCAGAAAAAATGGAAACTAAAAAAGCAAAGAAAAGCATGCAGTTTCAAAAGCAGAAGGTGTAGGAAAAGAAGTTAATGCAAAAGAAAGAAATTTTGGTCAAGGGAGGGCGCAGTTTCCATTCTGGTGAAATGATGCAAGAAATGAAACATAATCATTCATAAGGAAGGAAATTTTTTCTCAAGGAGGGGGAATTTCGACTTTGGGTTGAGTGATACAAATAGGGAAGCATTACCTAAGAGCCATACTTTTTATTTTCCTCAAGGAGGGCTCATAGATGGATTAAAATTAGGGTTTGAAAGTGGGTAAATTGCTCGAAAAGTGGATGAATTACTAAATAAGTCAATAAAGTATATAAAGGTATGCTTTGAACTCCATTTCACAGTTTTTATTGTTAACTTTTTGGTGTTGAGTGAAGCTAAGCTTCAAGTCTAAGTGATGAGCCTTAGTCCCCTTGTGTGATGCGCCCCAAGTCTCCATTCTCTTCTCTTATCCCCTCTTCCCTTCTTCAGTGCATATCATAGAGATCAATCGAGAATCCATAGAATATCAATATTTATCTTTGATAAAATCAATTCATCTGTAGAATTCAAGCTCCAGTGAAGGAATACTCCCCTATGCTCTAAGATCGGTGTCAGTGCTAGTTCCAAGCCTCCAATTCTTAGTTTTGGATGCCATTTGAGGAGACCGTCTCTTCAAAACTTATCATAAAATTCTCATCTCCATAATTATGTTCTAACCTCTATTTTACAGTAATATTTTTGTCCATCGAATCCATAATTATAAACTTTTATGAGAAAAGTATTCCAATGCCCATTTCATGGGCCCTTTTGTAAGTTCTAGGCATTAAATATGATGTAATGACCATTATAGAAATAAATGAGTTATCATATGAATAATACATGTCATACAAATAACTAATATCCATTAGGTATGTTAAATTTCAGCAGCAAAATTTATTATTATTTCCTTACCCTTTCTCTTTGACTAGTCAATTTTGACTAGTTTTACAGTTTTTGGCTCTATGAATGATATGTAAACCAATTAGAATTATGTAAGTTTTCTAGGTTTTTAATTCACCCCAAAACCCAACATAACTCACATATCAATAATTTTTTGGGTCGTACAACATTTGAGTGGCCTCCTCTGCACAAGATTTCCTCAGGCAAAAATCCCAGTTTTTTCCCAAACACCCCTAGACTCCCTCAAATTGTTTCAGATATGTTCCAAACCTATTCAAATGTTATTTTATACCTAATAATTGACTTAAAATTAATCTAATCCTTCCATAATATTTGGTTTATTGCAAGTGATGTTTCAATCTCAGCTTGCACCGGTTGAGACACCTAGAAGCCTGGGAGTAGACTCCAGCATAGATGATGCTCAAAACCTAAGAGGGCCCAACATCTAGGTTCTTGGGGATCTTAAACATCTCTATAAAAAAATTTCCTTATTTTACTTTCATCAGCCCTCTGCAATTCCCATTTTTTCCAATACTTCCTGCGTTCTTCCTTGCATAAAGAAAGTGATTGATCTTAGTGTAAATTTTTATTTCACTTTTAATAATATCAACAATAGGAGATAATATTCAGATCTGATTTAGATCTAGGATATTACAGTGGTATCAAAGCACTTTCCTCCACCCCTATGGAAATTACTCTCTCAAACTGAAGAAAATTGCAATCATGTCCTACTTTGATGATGACTATGATGAGCAGTATGAAGAGTACTACAAACAGTATGAAGAAGAAACTCTCTATGTTGATGGTGGCCTACCAATATTTGAAGATGATGAAGTGTATTTTCCATCAGATATAGAAGATATCATATTTGATTCACCAATGGTTAATAAATACTTGACAAATATGATAGAAGGATGTGAAAAGCATGCCTCACTACTACCAGGAGTATCTAGCTTTGGGTAAGAAGATTTGTGCAAACATTCCTTTTGGAGAATATATTTATTTTAAGTATGGATTATGGCCCAAGAATGTTAATGATCATGATTTCAATAGAAACAAACCATCTGTAGAAGAATCAAGTTGTTCCACCTCTCTTATTAAAGAAGAAGATGAAGGAACCAAAGGTGAAGATTCTTCAAATCCATTTACATGTTCAAACTTTATGAGATTTCTTGGTTTTTCTTCAAACAGAGCTTCTAAAAGTTATGACATGATTACCACTAAAGATTAAGAAGTCTCAAGTTGCTTCGAGGATAATATAAATGAAGTATAGGAAGAGATACTGTTAGTGTTTCAGCATTAATCTAGCATTATTAGGATCTTTAACTGAGAGAATAACAAGTACAGCAATCAAACACAAGAGACAATGAACACAGTGTATTTCCTCGGGGAAACCATAAAGGAGAAAACCCCACAACTTCCTCAAAGATAGAATCAGCACCAAAATAGGAAAGCCCAAAACAGTAAGTGATATCCCGACAGCAGTAATCTTCTTCTTGTCTAGCCCCAGTGTCTTCTCCTTCCTCAACTATGCGCTACACTTGAGTGTGGATNTATTCTCTATTTATACTAATCCTGGCATAACTAAAACCCTACTAGGGCCGACCTTTACTAGGAGAGTCTAACAACCCTAGTGCCCTAGAACTGCGGGGACTTTAACCCTTAGACAATTGGAGGGTTACCCACTATGACTTGACATGACTTGTTTACATAATAGATCCTCCCGATAGGAACATCAGGGCATGACAACATGACTCAATTACATAATAGATACATCCCGGAATAAACATCGGGTTACAAGACATAATATACATAGAGGAATACATTCTGAAGTTACAAATACATCAACACTCCCTCTTAACTAGGAAGGTATTCTTTCGACACAATTTTCCGCAATGGTCTTCTTCTCTGCATCAACTGGATCATCTTGTTATCTTCAAATCTTCTTAGTCTTCAATTCTTCTTCGTCTTTGAGTCTTCAAGTCATCTTCTACTTCTTTATCACGGGATCTACATCATCATGACTACTAAATCATCACTATTGGATCATCACTCGATCTAGATCATCATTAAGTCTAGATCATCTCATCTTGATCACTTGATCTAGATCATCGAGTCTGGATCATCATCACAACTGGATCGTCACTTGATCTGGATCGTCATCAAGTCTGGATCATCTCATCTGGATCACTTGATCTGGATCCTCATCAAGTCTGGATCATCATCATATGCTCTCTCATAATGGTGCTATCTCGATCCTTCTCCTCATAGGAAGTTCTACAGAGTCAATCCTATAGGTGTACCCTTCATGTAGGTCTTCATCAACGCTTATATCTGACACCTAAGTCAGAATGGCCCGCCCAGCTCTTACATCTGACCTCATCTTGTCAGAAAGGCATGCCCAACACTCACATCTGACCTCATCCTATCAAAAAGGCCCAGCACTCACATCTAACCTCATCCTATCAGAAAGGCCCAGCACTCACATCTGACCTCATCTTGTCAGAAAGGCTCAGCACTTATATCCGACCATGTGCAAGCACATCACATCGGAAAGGCTCTGCACTTATATCCGACCTCATCCTGTCAAAAAGGCACAGCACTTACAATCGACCATGCTTGAAAGCACCGCATCAAAAGGGCTCATCACTTACAATCTGACCATGCATGAAGCATCGCATTGGCAAGGGCTCAGGACTTACAATCTGACCATGCATGAAGCACTGCATCAAAAAGGGCTCTGCACTTACAATCTGACCATGCACGAAGCACCACATCAAAAAGGGCATGCACTCACATCTAATCATGGAGGAAATAATCCTACCATCACATCAGAATGGCCCCCAGTCCTAGGCTGAGCTACCTGGTAACTGACTATGCGCCTCCATTCCTAGAATGGCAGTTTCCCTTACATCTGTCCTACTCGACAGAATGGCCAACACTCACATCTGACATGGGAGGAACCTAATCCTTTAGCCATGACAGAATGGTTCAGACCTTACATTTGATCAAGTGGGAACACATCCCTCTATCACATCAGAATGGCTTCGCAGTCCTAGACTGAGTTTTCCTGGTAACTGACCAGGTGCCTCCATTCCCAGAATGGCAGTTGCCCTTACATCTGTCCTACTCGACAAAATGGCCAGCACTCATATCTGACATGGAAGGAACCAATCCTCTCACCATGACAGAATGGCTCATCCCTTACATCTAACCATGGAAGGAACCAATCCTCTCACCATGTCAGAATGGCTATGGGTCTCATCACTTTCTCTTGGAGTAAACCTCGATCTAGAGAACACCAAGCTTCTCCCTGAAGTACTAAAACTTCATCCTAGCTAATGGGTTCATCAATACATCAGCTATATGTTCCTTTGTCGCAACATATTGGAGCTTCACTGCTTCCCTCTGCACCATATCCCTGATATAGTGATACTTGATCTTGATATGCTTAGACTTGTCATGGAACACTAGATTCTCTGACAACTTTATGCAACTCTGGTTGGCACAATGTATACAAGTAGCATCCAACTGGAGATCAAATATATCAGACAGTAGCTTCCACAGCCATACTGCCTCACAACTAGCTAAACAAGCTGTGACATACTCTACTTCAGCTGTACTCAGTGCCACACATGATTGCTTCCTACTAAACCAAGAGATCACACCTGATCCCATACTGAAGCAACATCCTGAAGTGCTCTTCCTATCAATGGCACTTCCTACCCAATCTGAATCAACATAACCCTCCAGGTTAATCTTCTGATCCGCATCGTACTTGAGCCCATAATCAACTATACCCCTCAGGTACCTCAGAATATGCTTTGCAGCAGTCAAGTGGACATTTCTCGGATCTGTCAAGAACTGGCTCAAGGTGTTCATAGCAAAGCAAATGTTTGTTCTTGTGTTCGTTAGGTACATCAATGACCCAATCATCTAACGATACATCATGGCATCAACCGTCTCTGATGAAGCATCACTCAATAGCTTCAGGTTTGCTGCCATAGGTGTGGCCATAGTCTTGCAGTCCATCATCCCAAATCTCTTTAGGATCTCTAGTGCATACTTCCCTTGTCCAAGGAATATTCCTACTGAGCTCTACCACACCTCCATACCTAGAAATTAATGCATCATACCCAAGTCCTTCATCTCGAACTCAGCAGCAAGCTTTCTCTTTGTATCAGCAATCAAACCATCCATACCTGTCACAAATAGATCATCTACATATAGTAGAAGCATCACTGGGTTTCCATCCTCAACCTTGTAGTAAAGGTTGGAATCTGCTTTACTCTTGGTAAATCCCAAACTGGATAGAAATCTATCAATCCTACCGTACCATGTCCTGGGTGCCTATTTCAATTCATACAGGGCTTTCTTCAATCTGCACACATGAGACTCCCTGTCATGTGTCTCAAAACCGAGTGGTTGTTCTACATAAAATTCCTCTTCTACTACACCATTCAAGAAAGCAGTCTTGACATCCATCTGGTGTATCTTCCATTTCATCACTATAGCTAGAGCAAGTACTGATCTGATGGAAGTGTATCTGGCTATAGGTGCAAAGGTTTCTTCATAATCAATTCCTTCTTTCTGAGAGAAACCTCGAGCCACAAATCTTGCCTTATATTTTTCAATGCTACCATCTGCAGCATGTTTGATCTTGTAGATCCATTTGGAAGTCACAATTGACTTCTCTTTTGGTCTTGGGACAACATCCCAAACATCATTCTTCATGATCGACTGATAGTCTTCGATCATAGCATCCTTCCATTCTTTCCATTATGTCGCTTCTTCAAAACTAGAAGGTTCTTTATCAATGAGATCACATAGTAAAGCTACATACCTGGAGTAGGATCTGGTTCTCTTTCTTTCTCTGTGATTCTCTTCTGGAGCCCCATATCTTTCTGCACCTTGGATAAGTTCTCGTACCCAAACAGGTTTCCTCTTGTGAGGATTCTTCTCCAGAGGTGAATCTACAAGTCTTTGTGGTTCTTCAACTTCTCGATCTTCTTCTTGAATTTCTTCATTCATGGTTGTATCATGAATTCTGGGTGCTTCTGCTTCTTCAGGTTCTTTAGTAGGTCTCTTTCTATATTTGTTGTAAGTTGTGTCTTCATCAAATTTTAGATCCCTGTTGATTTCAATCTTCTTGTATCCTGAGAAATAGATTCTGTAAGCCTTCGAGCTTTCAGAGTATCCCACAAATATACCCTTCTTTTTTGAAGGATCTAATTTTGTTCTCTTTTCTTTTGGAATGTGTATGTACACAGAACAGCCGAATATTCTGAGATGGCTGACTTCTGGTTTCTTGCCGGAGAAGACTTCTTCAGGAGTCTTGTTCTCGAGTACCCTATGTGGAGTACGATTCTGTACATACACCACTGTTCTAGCAACTTCAGCCCAAAGATGCATAGGAAGATCTTGATCATGAAGCATAGCTCTTCCAGCTTCCATGATAGTTCTGTTCTCCCGTTCTGCAATCTCGTTCTATTGAGGATTGTAAGGAGTGGACAACTCCCTCTTAATCCCTGATTCTTTACATAGCTCTTTGAATTCATTTGAAGTGAATTCTCTGCCATTATCTGATCGTAAAGTCTTTATCTTATTTTCAGTATGGTTCTTGATCAAGGCTTTCAATTCCTTGAATTTGCTGAATACTTCATCTTTGTTCTTCATGAATTAAACCCATGTCTTCCTAGAAAAATCATCAATAAAAGAAACATAATACCCATACCCGCTTAGTGAGCTTGATGACATAGGACCGCATACATCGAAGTGGATGATTTCCAAGATTCCTTTTGCCTTGCTTTTGCTACTTGTAAATGTCTTCTTTGTGTTCTTCCCTTTCTCACATCCTTTGCAGACCCCATCATGTTTTGCTTGCATTTCTGGAATACCTTCAACAGCTTTGCTTGCAAGAGGTAGTTCTCTGTAATGCACATGTGCAAGCCTTCTATGCCAAAGTTCACTTGGCTCTACTATGTCATGGACCAAGGCTTGTTCTGGATGGCCCCTCAATTTGTACAAACCTCCTTCTTGTTCTCCAATTACTATTGCATCATCAATAGTCTTTCCTTTTGGGCACATGATGAATTGACCATCTATGAATGAACCCTCATTCCTTTTGCATCCAATGCTGATATGGAAAGAAGGTTCTTCTTGAGTCCTGGCACAAACAATACTTCCTTCATTGTTAGATACTTACCAGAGTCTAGTTTATAGGAAGATTCCCCACTACCTTTTATTGGATATTGGTAGTCATCTCCTAGCTTCACCTTGTGAGGTGATTCATGTTCTGAGAGCTTCACAAAGGATTCCTTGAATCCATTCATATGTTTGGAAGCCCCACTGTCTATAAGCCAATCATCACTTCCATGAGTAATGTTACCTGTGAGAGCGGAGATCAGAACATATTCATCCTCACTTGAAGAATATTCACTTTCATATCTGGAACTCTTCTTGGATGGTTAATCATCCTCTGCAGCATGAGCATGATGTCTTTTCTTGCTTCCCTTCTTCTTGTGAGAACTACTTTTGTTCTTAGGACAATCTCTAGAAAAGTGTCCTTTTTCATCACAAGTATAGCAAATGTATTTAGACCTATCTCTAGGCTTTCTAGAGTTATTCCTGTGATGAAAGTACTTACTTCTGTGATGGCTGGATCTGGATTTCTTGGATTGTACTGTGAGAGCTTGATCTTCACTTCCCATCTTCTCTTCTCGAGCTGCTATCCGAGCTTCTTCTTGAGAACATTCTTCCCACAGTCTGCTGAACTTGACTAACTTCTTTCTAGCACAGATCCCTTGAATGAAAGAGTCCCATGTCCTAGGGAGACCATTCAAGGTGGTCATCACAATTTCTGCATTCTCCACTTCTTCATCTACTACTTCCAATTGTTCCTTGATATGAGAAACCCTTGTGAAGTAAGACTGGATGGTCTCTGCATTCTGTATCTTCACATTCTTCAATTGATTTCTCAGAGTCATCTTCCGGTTTATGTTCTTCCCTTCAAACAATTTGGTTAGGGCATCAAACATAGCTTTAGGTGTCTTAAGAGAGGACACCTGTGGGATAAGGTGATCCTTGATAGAATCAGCAATGATCCTCTTTGCCATAACCATCTTCTTCTTATGTAAGGCCTTTTCCTCATCTCCCTCTGGAACTGGAACCTCCTCATGGATGTAGGAGTCTAACTCATTTTCTTCCAGGACCAGGGAGATCCTATACTTCCAGGCTCGGAAGTTATCAGCTCCCTCAAGCTCTTCATCAATCTTGGTATGATGAGACATCTTAATTGAGAACCTTAAATGGAAATACAAAATATTTTAGATCTTACCAGGTTCAAGATGTCGGATCTGAAACTTGAGCTGAAATCCTGCAGTACTGGATTAGGAGAAAATTAGGGTTTTGCTTTTCTGGATTTCTGTCTACCCAAATGCCTTGAAATTTGTCCCTAACTTCGATTTTGAGGAGGAGATCAATCTAGGCCTGGACTTACTGAAAAATTCCTCCTCTGTGAAAAGCCCTAATTTTTGACAACAGTGACAGGTCCAAAACTGAAAAACCTCAGAATTGGATTCTGCTTCGACAGAAAGATGCGCCCTAGGGAGGAGAGTTATTCCACCTTACTTTTGCTGAAAATATGTGGAGGAAGATCCATAAACTAGGAATTCCTAGTTCCCGCAACTGCACAGTGTCTTCTTCTCAGGTTAGCTATGATACCATGTTAGTGTTTAAGCATTAATCTAGCATTATTATGATCTTTAACTGAGAGAATAACAAGCATAGCAATCAAACACAAGAGACAATGAACACAGTGTTTTTCCTCAGGGAAACCATAAAGGAGAAAACCCCGCAACTTCCTCAAAGATAGAATCAACACCAAAATAGAAAATCCCAAAACAGTAAGTGATATCCCAACAGCAGTAATCTTCTTCTTGTCTAGCCCCAATGTCTTCTCCTTCCTCAACTATGCGCTACACTTGAGTGTGGATGAGTTGTTTGATAAATAGAGACTCATGTTCTCTATTTATACTAATCCCGGCATAACTAAAACCCTACTAGGGCTGACCTTTACTAGGAGAGTCTAATAACCCTAGTGCCTTGGAACTGCGGGGACTTTAACCCTTAGACAATCGGAGGGTTACCCACTATGACTTGACATGACTTGTTTACATAATAGATCGTCCCGATCGGAACATCAGGGCATGACAACATGACTCAATTACATAATAGATACATCCCGGAATAAACATCAGGTTACAAGACATAAGATACATAGAGGAATACATTCCGAAGTTACAAATACATCAACAGATACATGAGGTGGAGTTCAATTCACCACAACGTGGTTGCATAGGAGAAGAAATTGAAGATGAATGCACTTCCCACTTATTGGTGGGTGATTTACATATCACAGCTAAGGATGTTGGTTCATATGAGGGTGTTGAGACATATTTTGTATCAGATCCAAAATAATTTTATAAATCATATTTATAATCACCTCTTGAGCCACATGATAAAAAGGAAGACAAGGCCACACCACTTGGGTGTGAACTTGAGAATTTGGTGGAAGAGAAGGCCACCATAGTTTCCCTATAGGAAGATGATGAATATGAAATGTGAAGGAATGATTTGCTTTCTGATTTTTGCAAATATCACATTTCATTACAACTTTCAGATATACACTCCACTTCATATCATGGAAGTTTTATTGCAGAAGATTAAAAAGTTGACCAATATGTTGAAAATGAAGTATGTGTTGTGGATCCATGCCACAAGAAATATGGTATTATGTGTCAACATTTGGAATTAGAAACCTTGGTGGAGGATAGTATTTGTGAGCCACATCATTTGAGGGGATCACTAAAGGAGGACAAAGAAAAGCTTATGGCATCCATGAACAACTTTATTGACATCAATGTCTTGGTGACAAGATGTTGTTGTAAATATTATGTAGGAGAGTTGGAAGGAGAATCCTTTCTGGAAGAGTGATTAGCACTTAAATAAGGCATGACCAAGATGAAGGAGAGATATATGGACTTACTATATGACAGATATCATATCCTCATGGAGGATAAAATGTACCATTGTGCATTCAAAAAGGAAACAGAAGAGTCTACAAGACTCCATAGCAAATGGGAGGCTACATATGATTCCTTGAAGAGAAACCAAGAAGCTCTTCAAGAGTCAAGGTTGCATATTGATCAACTTCGAAAGGAGTGGAATGTACCATACCCTCCATATTGCATGGAAAATAATCATGTGCACATGGTAGGAACTACTTTGGATGTGCTGGAGGAACCTCATGTGGAAGAAAAACATAAAGAGGGAGCATATTTGCATATGCTTGTGAAAATATATGATACAATATTATTAGCTATGGGAAATATGGATGAGTACATGCCAATTGAATCAACAAGAAAAATTGACTATCTATTCATGTATTGGGTAGATAAATATATCACTGAAATAAAGGATCAAGGATTGAAGGGGAAACCTCATGAAACGCCCTTATAGGTGGTAGATTCTTCTCTAGAGGAGGTGGATGATCACACTTTATATGGATCAGAAAATAAAAGTCCTTATTCATCCATTGATTGGGTGGATAGAGACATCATTGAAATGAAAGCCTTGGCAGGTAAAGAGTTCTTTAATTTCTGCAATAAATTTTTTGTTGCAATTGACATTGTCCTAACATGTGAACGGAAACAAAGACTTATTTTGCGTCCATTATATACCTCCCATACACATACACATGAGGTGAATTTTTATTTACTTGTGCTTGAGGAGTTGGAGGTCAAGAAAAATGGATACCAAGCATTTGTTCATCACAAGAGAGATTATGAATTTCCCTTACAAGACTGTTGCATAGTTTTGAAGGAGGCACGTGATCACACTTGCAATGAGCCAACCAATGGAGGAAGTTGTGCAGACATTATCTTGATGGATGGGTATTGCAGAGAGTTGATTCATAATTCTTCACCCCACACTTATATTTCAGCCACACCAGGTGGGGATGAAAAATGGGAGAAGGAAATTTCCTTGTTGGTGCCACATGAGGATCAGGAGGCTCCCACAGGTGTTTATGATGACTTGATGAATGAACCATTCCCTTCCCAGCATCAACATAGGAATACAATAGAAATATTTGATGCCTCTTTCATTCAATTTCACCCATTGAGTGGACCCAGTGGCAGAGAGTTAAGCCATTGGAGTTGTACATTACTTCCATGTTTGGGAGATCATAAGATTTCTCTAGGTGAGAAAGACTCATGGATTGAGAAGTATAGGCACATATTGCTAACATTTGATGCCATTAATCCACATATGGATTGGGTGGAATATTACATGTCACACATGGAATCTTCTTGCAGAAAAAATTATGCTCATGGTTAGTGGAAGGAAGCTAAGCAAGAAAACTGCCAAGAGAAGTTGTTAAGACATATATCTTGCACAAGGTGGCATTTGTAGAGGAAATCCACACATTTGGATGGATTCTTGCACCCTTTGACCAATGGAAGATATTTGATCCATTGCATGTGTTCACATGGATATTTTGGTTGGAGTTTCATTCCATTCCCTTGTTGGATGACGAGGAACATGTTCATACTTATTTTTTGTATTCTCAGAAATGATTTTGATGCATCATTTCATTGTGAGCATATTGGGAATCCTTGTTTGTTGTATGATGCTCATCTTCATTGGGGTTGTACATGTTATTTTCACCCTTGTCACTTGCATGATTCATACATTCCTCATGATTTTATTGCTATGATTCATAGTACCTTTCATGATGGTGGTTTCTGCATGATGTTGATGATGCTTAGGATAATGCACACCAGACAGGGGAATATTGGCATTCCTTGAGATGTCAAGTTTCCACCATTGACACTACTATATGGATACTTGCAGTTGAGGAAATGGGATCCGGGAATACTTTTGTATGAGGAGTTGTGTTGGATGGAATTCTCATTGATGGGGATGCAATGCAAGCATTGGGGCCCTACTTCTTGTCTTTGGAGCAAGTATTTACATGATGTCTTGATGGAGGGAGTCTACCTTCCTTCACATGATTTCATCTATGTGGCATCATGTTCTAGTTCTCCTACATGGGAGGAGACTTCTTTGGGTCAACAAATTTTGTAGCACCCTAGATTGCTTCTACTTGAAGACAAGTAGACTTGGGAGGGAAGTACTGTAATGCTCCTTCGTGGAAGGGCATTGAAAGTGCTGACCTTGTCAAGCACCTAGGGGTTAAAATATTTAATTAATTAAATTACCTAGGGATTTTTTATTATTTCATATTATGGATGCATGTACTAAGTTTATTTCTAAATTCTATATTATTTGTGTAAATATTTAATTAACATGCAAAATAATGACATGTGGCAATGAGTTTCCATGTCAGGAGGGTGCATTAAGCAAGCCAACTTGCCTAGGATTAAAAATAGAAACTTACCAAAAAAATGCCAAAATAAATTTGTTAGAAAAAAATGGAAATGGACAAAAGCAAGAAAAATCAAACAGCTTTAAAAGAAAAAAGTGTAGGAAAAGCAGTCAGTCAAAGACATGAAACTTTAGCTAAGGGAGAGCGCAGCTTCCATTTTGGTGAAAGGATGCAAGCAAGGAAACATCATAAATCATAAGGAAAGAAAATTTTGTTTAAGGAGGGAGAATTTCCACTTTAGGTTGAGTGATACAAACAGGGAAACATTACTTAAGAGAAAGACTTGTTATTTTCCTCAAGGAGGGCACATACATGGATTAGGGTTAGGGTTTGGAAGTGGGTAACTTGCTCAACAAGTGGATGAATTGATAAACAAGCCAAGAAATTATATAAAGGGATGCTTCCAACTCCATTTCACAGTTTGGATTGTTAATTTTTTGGTTTTCAGTGAAGCTAAGATTCAATTCTAAGTGATGAGCCTCAGTCCCCTTGGGTGATGCACCCCAAGTATCCATTCCCTTCTCTTCTCTCCTCTTCCATTATTCAGTGCAGATCATAGAGATTCAAGAAGAATCCATCTAAGATCCAGTTATATCTCTGATAACATCCATTCATCCATATAATTCGAGCTCCAGTGAAGGAAGCTTCACCTATGCTCTCAGATCAGTGGCAGATGCTAGTTCCAAACCTTCAATTCTCAATTTTGGACACCATTTGAGGAGATCATCTATTCAAATATTCTCCTAAACTTCTCATCCCCATATTTATGTTCTGGCCTATATTTTACAATAATATTTATGTCCACGAAATCCATAATGTTGAACTTTTATGAGAAAAGTCTTTCAATGCCCATTTTAGGGGCCTTTTGTAGGTTCTAGGCATTAAATGTGATGTAATGGCCATTATAGACATAAATGAGTTATCTGATGCATAATAAAGGTCATATAAATCTTTAATACCCATTTTTTTAGGTCTAATAAATTGCAGCATCGAAATTTATTATTATTTCCTTACCCTTGCTCATTGACTAGTCAATTTTGACTGGTTTTACAACTTTTAGTGCTATGAATGATCTGTAAACCCAATTAGCATTTTTTAAGTTGACGTAGGTTTTTAATTCACCCCAAAAATCAATCGAAGTAACATATCAATAATTCATTTGGTTCATACAATGTTTGAGTGGCCTCCTCTGCGCAGGATTTCCCAAGGCCAAAATCCTAGTTTTTTCCAAACATCCCCAAACTCCCTCAAATTGTTTCAGAGCTGTTACAAACCTGTTAAAATGTTATTTTATTCCTAATAAATTACTGAAATTGGAAGTGATTGTTCAATCTCGGTTTAATGCACTGGTTGGGACACCCAGAAGCCTAGGAGTAGACTTTAGCATAACTGATGCTCAAAACCTAAAAGGGCCCAAGATAATGCATTTAGGGATCTAAACTCTCTGTGTCCAAACCTATCCTTTTGTTTCTTCCATCATCCCTCTGTCATTTCAATTTTTCCAATACTTTCTGTGTTTTGCCTTACATAAAGAAAGTAATTGATCTCAGTGTAAATTTGTATTTCACTTTTAATAATATCAACAATAGGAGATAATATTCAGATCTGAGATATTACACAAAACCATAAGACACAAAATTCTTAAGATAACACACATCATTCCTCTAAATTCACTAGAAATACCAAAAATCTATTATCCATACTAAAATAATACAAAATTATCATAATCAAAATTCCTAGAAGCAAAAATAATACAAAATTATCATAATCAAAATCCCCATAAGAAAAAAGAGACGTGTAATAATTAAATTCAATTTTCTTTGAAGTCTCTTCATCATAAAGGTTGTCTAGCTTTATTGCTACTTAGCGAGAGAGAAAAAAAATGAATTAAATACATTTAACTAAATATTATTTTTATCCACTTTCTAGCAACGACATAATACAATACATGTATTAAATATAATTTAAAATTTGTTGAATATATTAGTTTTTTTCACGTAGAAAAACCACTTTCTCGTCATTTTGAAGGAATCAAGCAAAGCTCATATGTATACAGGAAATTTAAACAAATTTTTCACTTTTGTGGATGGTAGATCGAGGAAACCGTTACCCGAACATCCAAGCCAAAACATGTTTCAACGAAATTGAACCGAGGTAAATGGAATGAGATCTATCTAGCCTCACCAACAAACCACCGTATCCTTGACCAAATCATATCACTACTTAATCAAATATAAAATTCCATTGTATATTTGGTACCAGTCATATCACTATTAATATTATATAATGCACAATAATTTAGATGTATATTATTATATTACATATAAGCTATTATATAATACCATTATAACAACAAACAAAATAAATCATTCTATAGTATGATATAACGATCCAATTGAATTGATCCTAGGTCATGACCAACTAGAGTAAGGGGTACAAAGAGATTGACTGGCGAAGACTAGGGTTTCAAGAGGCATGGGATGGGATCTTATCCCACTCCAAGAATGGAAATTCCAAGCGTTTAGGGATGAGATCTTGTTTGTATAAGATGTTTTTGGCTCTTTTCTATTAGCGTTTAGTCTTTCGAGGGAATGGGTCACATTTTGTCCTTTCAAGATTGGCTTATAAAAGAATGGGGTGCAACCCCCTTTGATATTAATTAGGGATAAGCATGTTGGTGTTGCATAGGGTTCATGGAAGTTTTTAGGCAGGTTTATGGGTGTTAAGCTAGATCTCCTTACAGGAGGATAAAGGCATTTTTTTCTAAGAAAAAACTTGTATGAGAAGCCATGGTTTTGTTGGTCAATTTTTCTTACACAATGAGACTATATAAGAGACTCATGGATTGGTCTAGGTTGCTTTTTTTAGGTGATATTTAAGGATAAGAGAATACATGCAAGATGTATAAATTAATGTCTTCCTTTTACATTGAAGAAATGCAATATGATAATATATATATATGCTTATTTTCCCTTATTATGAAATGCATATTGACTTTGATTAGCTTTTGTTATTAATTTCTAGATATTTACCAATAGTAACATGCTTTGTTTTCTTTTGATTTTTATTTATTTAATATATCAATCTTATAGAAGATAAAATACATACAATGCATATACAAAGGTAGTTCATCATATTATAGGTGGCTTAAATTATAGTATCAAGTGTAGCAACCTTTCATATTGGTCTTGTGAAAGGACTTAGAAAGATTACTCACTCACGTTTATGTAACAATGTTGCCTAGTTGTTTTAAAGTGAAGTCCTTGACTATGTGTATGTGTGTGTAATTTAATCATAGGTATTAGGGAGTGCTATGATCCTAAAGGGGTATATATGAGATTAAATGCATATGTAATGGGGTAAATGCATACGTAATGAAGGTTGGATTAATAAAGGGCTCATATATGTAATGTGTAAATAGTTATATATAGAGGTCATGCAATCATTATTGATAGGAACATGTGATTTGGATATATGAATGTATTGAGGTACTTAGAAGAGATTCTCATACTATTTAAAGATTTATTGTGTAACACAACTCTTTTATATATTTTGGAGTTGTGCTTCATGCTCACATTTGGTGTCCATTTTGTGTACTCTAAAGGTACTATGATATGAATCCAAGAGGGGTATATATGGGGTTAAATGTATGTGTAATGGGGTAATTGTATATGCAATAAGGGTTAGATTGATAAAGGGCCCATGTGTGCAATGGTTGAATATATGTATAAAGAGGTCATGTAGTCATTATTGATAGGAACATGTGATTTGGATGTATGAACGTACTGGGATATTTGCAAGAGGTTCTCATATTCTATAAGGAGGTACTGATCTTTCATCTATTTTAGAGTTGTGCTTCATGCTCACATTTGGTGTACATTGTGTGTAGTCTAATTTACTATGCTATTTATGTATTTAGTACATAACATGAACTAAGGTATTAACTTTTGCAAGTTTAATTTCAAAAAGTGGATCTTTAAATTTAAATCACAAGGCTTTGATAAAATGTTGTAGTTCTACTATAATGGAAAACTTAAATAAATTTATAAGTAACATGATTTTAGATGTTAATCAAAGTTAACTATGACAAAGCATATAATTATTTTTCTTTCCTTCTTGTTTCAATCTGCCACAATTACATGTAGTCAATATCCTTTCAAATGAAAATATTTTCTTGGCTAAATTTCAAGCAATTAATATATATGTTCATTGTTCACAAACCAAGAAAAATATACCAACCTTATATGAGAAAGAGTAGTAAACAAAAGGAAAAGAATAATAAATCAAGGAAAGGACAAAATTAAATAAATGAAAGAAATGGAGAAAAATAAACTCAAACAAAAAAAATAAAAAAAGGACTAAGCTATTCGAATTCATTCGATAAAGATTCCCTCCCATAAGTGTATCCAACTCGAGATTGAGGAATTCATGTTTTTAGTTCACATTGGCTAGATTTTCCAAAGTTTTCCTTTTCCCCAAAGGCACTCAAATGTGATAACTTAGGATTTTGATACCACTCTGTAACAACCCTCCTTCATCAAAGGGTGTTAACTATGCATGCAATTGTTTTTCTAAATATAAAATCAGAAGTAGTCATAACCTAAATCCTTATAAAAAAATACATCAATGAGACAATCTAACCAATATAGCTATTAACAAGGAAACCAAGATAAAATCCATAAAATCACCAAGCATTAACTATAGTAACGGAATAACATAATTCAAATACCTAAAGCTCAATTGCCTTAATGAAGGTCGGGATCTAATCCAAACTAGTAGCCCACAAAAAGATAGTAACTAGGGAGGAAATCACAACCAAGGATTGATTTTCCTCCCAACTACTGTATCTACTAGTAACTAGGTACTTCCTCCACGTAGGACTTAATTTCAATGAAGGATAAGGACATAGAACCAATGAATGGATCACATTCTCCTAGATTAACCCAATGATCAAGCATCCTACTAACCAACCAAATCCTAGTGGAGAGGTTCCTACTCTTACAACAACCCTAAAAACCCTTCAAGGATTGGTGTGAAGTGATCTTACTACCACCCTAGCCCGTGATGAATGCGCATTGTTAGGCTTAAATCATACTCAAATATAATGGTGCCCTTCTACAAGGGTATTGATAGTACCTTATCTCCTAATGAATACCCCTGGTTAGGATAGTGTCATCCTAAGGTCCCAAAATAACAATTGCAAGGCACAATTGATCATTGGTAACCTTAGTTTTCCATGTATACTCTTAGCCTCATAAATCCACAAATTCCAAGTTAAAGTAACAATTAGTTTTCTCTCCAATATCACAACATAGATTTATTTCTGAGGAAAAAATAATCAACATCTCTTCCTTGGACAATCCCTCACACAAAGTAGACCTCTCTTTCTAAATATTTTCTAATTATAACAATAATTTCCAAAATTTTCTCTTGGATTTCCCATTCCCCCTACCATCTTAGGAAAGGATGGAACTAGGATTATGAGTAAAATTACAAGTGTCATAATGTGGGTAAAAGTAAATCACAACTCATTCCCCTTGCTCCATTTTTAGTACTCTAGTTAACTCTGGTAGTCATTTTCCCTTCCCAAGGCTTCCTAAGTACTAGGATTAGGTAATTTCCCTCGTTGAACATGACCACCCTTTCCCTTGGATGTGATTTACCACCTCTTTATCAATGTATCAATATGCAATAGATTAGCCTTTCCAATAACAAAAATGTATATGCAACATCATATTAATCATTATGGATTAAACATAAACATAATAAGGAAAAAAATAAACTATAATGCACATACATATCATTAACAATTAAAATACTCATCAATAATATAATTATTCAAGCATATGATTCATGAGGTTCATTCTAATCCACCATCAAGTAATATCAAGGAAATTCTTGATAATCATCATTAAGGAATATTAATTCTCAATAATCAACAACGAAGAATATCAATGATCATCATATCCTAAGAAACCATATAGGTATCCATGTCTAACATAACCAATCATCAATTGAAAAAATCAACAAGGGGATAATGAGTCCAAAACATCATCTCCTAACAACCATCCCAAGGTCCTGCATAATAACCAAGACTAGAAAGGTCAAAATCACCCATACTAATTATCTAGGTCATGAGCATTGACAATATTTACGAAGGTGGTAATAATACATAATCGTCGATACACATTAAATCATAATATTTTATAATGGTTTAAATGTGTTGAATTCTTTGTAGGTTTTCAAATAAAGGGATTCCATTTTTGGTCCATTTTGATCTTTTTTTGCCCATTATAAATTGATTCTAGTTAAGGAGTTAGGGTTGCATTTTAATCTAGGTTATAGAGAATCGATAACTCTCAAGTAAATTGGTTTTACCAATTTAGTGTTTCTAGGGTAAATCTATAGTGTACTATGTCTAAACCATTGCTAATTATTGTGTTTTAGATTCTGCTTGGTATTGATTTTCTTACACAAGTTTATCAAAATATTCATCTAGTATCAAAGTGATGTTATTGGTTTCATGGGGATTTAATTATTGCTAGGGTTAAGCTCATATGGTGAAGATTAAGTGTATCTTGGATCTATGATAAACCCATGTTAGAGTGGGATATTTTGTGTAATGAATCTTGTGTAAATAAAATGGTAAGTAGTTGAAGAATAGAATTATAGAAGTTTAATGGTTGTAGCTTCAAGTTATGGAAGTTGATTATGGAAGATATTCTTGTAGACAATGAATAGTGGATCGATGTGGATATAGGTACAAAACCCGCTAGTATATCGAATGAATACTGGAAAACTATAAAGAAAAGTGAGAAGCACAATTAAATATTTCCTCTCAAATTTAGTGTTGTTGAACATCTTCACAAAATATAGTGCAAAGTAGTAATGGGATAAATTGGGGAATTTGTATCATTCAAAGTACCTAGTAAATAAGTTAAAGAAGTTTTATTTCCTTAGGATGAGGGATGGTGACTGATAGGTAATAACTCCCGATTCAATTCTATTCATGGATAATGCATACATTTATATATTACATATGACGGTCGTGTTTCACCTTCCTCCCATCCTTTTCGGCTTCCTACATATCTATTCAGATTTATTTATTTACAATATATAATCCCGACGGATTATATTCTAACAATCCCCCTCTTAATCCGAAGGGGTGTTCGTAAGTCCGAGCATGTTTCTGAATCTTTCAAACTTTTCTCGTCCAAGCGCTTTGGTGAAGATGTCTGCAATTTGATCATTTGTGGAACAATGTCGAAGATGGACTGTCTTGGCCTCTACATGATGTCGACTCAAATGATACTTTGTGTTGATGTGTTTGGTTCGATCATGGAATCTAGGATTCTTAGCCAGCTTGATTGCAGAAGTATTGTCGACCAATAATGGAGTGGAGTTCTCTTGTTTTTCTTGCAAATCTTCAAGTATCTTCCTGAGCCATACTATTTCTTTCGTTGCTTCAGTTGCGGCCACATATTCTGCTTCTGTTGTTGAATCTACTGGAACTGACTATTTGCGTGATCTCCATGAGACAGCTGCTGATCCAAGACTCATAGTGTATCCAGAAGTTGATACTCCTATCTCCTTATTGCCATCAAAATCTGAGTCTGAGTACC
>LPNX010345289.1:396539-416290 GCA_001517045.1 Pseudotsuga menziesii
TGACTTGGTTGACAGAGGACTTTCTTATTTCTACAATTCCATCAAACATGTGTATGGAATGGCCTTGCTGTCAAATCTCCACCAAGGACAGCAGGATTCTCTGCAACTCTGGAAGATAGAGAACATTCTTCAACAAGAAATCAGGGAATCTAGGCATCTTCAGTCGAATGGTGCCCATTCCCTTTGCTTTAAGACTTGACTTATCTGCAAAGTAAACTATGCCATCTATTGTTTCATTAAGTTCTTCAAAACAGTCTTTTCTAAATGTCATGTGTGATGTTGCACCAGTATCAAGTAGCCAACAATCTTTGTAAGATGAAACTGAAGTCATTTCATTAATTCCAAGATTACAATGTGCAACAATACAATGAGCAGAATGAGAAGATTTACTAGCATCTTGATTTTTATTATCATCTTTCTTCTGGTTATGTTTGTCTTTGATGGATTCCCACGAAGCCCAACATTGATCTGATGTGTGCCCAGTCTTTTTACAACGCTTGCACTGCAAATCTGATCTTTTGTTGGAGTTGTTTCTGCCTCCTCTACCTCTGAAGTTTCTTCCTCTGCCTCTCTTGCTGCTTTCTTCTTTG
This sequence comes from Pseudotsuga menziesii, assembly GCA_001517045.1. Classification (NCBI taxonomy): domain Eukaryota; kingdom Viridiplantae; phylum Streptophyta; class Pinopsida; order Pinales; family Pinaceae; genus Pseudotsuga; species Pseudotsuga menziesii. The sequence continues at coordinate 397,130 of LPNX010345289.1, forward strand.
GGGTGATCTTTTCTTTTTGGGAAAAGAAAAGTGATTCTATAGATGCTATAGATTGCATTTTTTACAACTGTTAGTGTAATTTACAAAGAGAAATAGAAAAACAATAACCTTGCAGGTCTACAATCTCTGCCAAGGTGAATACAATGCAAGTACATAGGCTTCTTCAATAAAATAGCTTCAATATATCAGACTCGCAGCATACATTATTTATCTGACAAAAATAACAAAGACTGTGGATAATACTATTTAAACCTTTTTGATACCGCAAGCAAGCCTACTATATAGAGAAAGTGAAACAGTCAGGAATTTGTCTATATCCTTTTGTGCCTGTTATACTTTCAAGAGTTAAAAAAGATAATCCGGAGCTTAAAAACTGGTTTAAGCCCTCTTCTTTCACACAAAAAAGAATCAATTCTTCTCAATACGTCTCTCTCACTCCACCAGAGATGTTATTTATATTTATACCATTATATTTATGTAGAAGAATCCCTCCAAAATGGCAATCAATGGTTGTAACGTAAGACAAGGGAAGGATTAATTAAAGATTAAAGAACAAGGTAATGGGTAGTAGTGGAACCAATTCAAGAGTCTTCAACACAGAGTCTTCAACGCACACAGTAGCCGTCATGCTCCACGTAGTACTGAAGAAGAGAGGTCACACGAATCCAAACACAGCAGTCTTTCACCTCAGACTCCACGCAGCAATCTTCATGATCAAATGTAGGTCCCAGCTCTCTGTGAGACCACTTACAGGCTCAGGTAAAGATGAGCCATGAAGAGTGTAGCTTCATAAATACTAAATCAACTTGATCATCAACAATGTTCCACAGGTAGATCCACGCATGCAGCTCAACGCAATTCTGATTATCTTCAGAGCAGGTTTTCAAAGCACGCAGCAGTCTAGGGTAAATTTAGGGTTTATGCACTTCACGGGAAAAACTAGGGTTTTTGTATGCCCAATGGTCACAAACAATTACAGCTCCAATAGTTTACCTCCATGCAGATGATGAAAGCGTGAACCTTCACGCAGCTGACTGAGGGCATGAAAATTTGAACTCAACACACAGCAGCTCTCATTGAAAGCACCAGTCAACAGTTTCGAGCTCAACACAAAGCAAAGAAATTGCAGCACTCTCTAGCTTCATGATACTCCACAGGAGCAGGTCGTAGGCAGGATACTCCACGAGCTTACACGATCAACAAAGATCTTCAGTCACCAAAGCGTGGTCACAACTTCAAATAAATGTCACCATTCTTCACGCAGATAGATAATGGGAATTACACCACAATATCATTCAATGATGGTCTCTTCTCCACGCAGGATATATCCTCTTTAATACCCAGTCTCCTCTTCAATACGCAGGCCTCTACTTCAATACAGAGGTCACATATCATGCAGCCAGAACGCATACCAGGCATCTATTCCAGAAATTGCAGTCATGATCTCTTCAATATTCGCAGATTTAGAAAATGGATTGGCTCACCATTCCTCCAACTCGATGCATAGTCCACATAAAATTCTGGAAAATGTAGCTCTCAGGTGTATAAAGGGGGTGGCTCTATCATTTCTCCATAGGTAAAAGAATTAGGGTTAATAAAGCTTCAACGTGAAAGAATTAGGGTTAACAATATTGTTCTATACCTTAATGTACAACAAGGTAAAGAACACACTCAACAGAACTCTCAAACTTTCCTCAACAGAGATGAGAACGCATATGGTAGAATGGCAATGGGCAGACAGCCATTCCTCAACGTAGTTCTAGAATTTTAACGCATACAATGAATGTATGCAGGCTGGCAGGAGAAACGGCCAAGGTCTGATAACGCAGGAAGAATGGCAGGCATGCAATGCAGCCAGGAGTTATGGCAGGCAGCCTAGCTCTGATACCACTAATAGGTAATAACTCCCGATTCAATTATATTCATGGCTAATGCATACATTTATATATTACATATGACGGTTGTGTTTCACCTTCCGCCCAGCCTTTTCGGCTTCCTACATATCTATTCAGATTTATTTATTTACAATATATAATCCCGACGAATTATATTCTAGCAGTGACTCTATGACAAATAATCTAAATTCATTTAATACTTTGGTAAGTCAACTTGTCTCTATAAATATTAATATGGAGGAAAAAGAAAAGTGTATTGCCTTGTTATGTTCCTTTCCAAACTCGTGGGACAATCTGGTTGTAGAAATTGGTAATACTACTTAACCCACATTAAAGTTTGAGGATATAGTTGCATCCTTGTTATTAAATAAATAAGGATAATATCCATGCAAGGTGTGACCAAGGATGTTTTATCTCTGAGAGGTCATTCCCAATATAGGAAAAATAAGTCTTTTGTGGATAGATATAAGTCTAGAGGTAGATTGAAAATGCAATAAAGATGGCCATTATAATAAATATTTGTAAGTAGGAATATTTCACCTTTTGCGGATAGAAGTTGTTCCTCTATTCTGAATGGTTCAGATCTAGAACAAATGAACGACAAAGGATGAAGACTCTCCCTAGATATCGTAGATACCTGGAATTCCTACTTCGATAGTAAACCTGTGTACCTACAATCAGATCAAACACGCAAACACATCAAAGCTACCAAAACATAATCTACTAATCCATGTTAGTGACTAAGGAATCCAAAAACATTTACATGTGAGATCAAACAACAATAGTAAAGTGGGACGGAAATCATCTTTGCATTAAGATAAAAGGAGAAGTTTACAACCAATTAAGCCTTAGTGTCGAGAGTTATTTCCAGTGGCTCCTTTCCTCCAAAGACTCAAGAATGGTTTTGACAGAGTTTGGGTATGAAACACAATTCTTCCTCCCTTGGCCCATGGGGGATGAGCTAGTATTTAAAGGCATGGGAGGATAGGTATGGTTGAGGATCTCATGGGTGAGGTGGATATTAGATCCTAAAAGGGAGGATATCGAGCTCCAGTTGGTCCTAAACCATAGGGATGAGGCTCCACATAGGCAAGCTTCGAGAATCCTCTTGAAGCTTCTCTTTTTACCTTCAAAACTCTAGCACTGCTTTTCCAAAGAAGAAAACAGGTGGTGATAAGGGGACACCACCTTTGTCAGTAAGGGAAAGAGCGGTGGCACCTCTCTTCTCTCATGTATCAGGAGCGGTGCTAGATCTTTTCTTCTTGGGTAACGCTTTTGATCAATGGGGAAAGAGCGTTACCAGCTCAAAAGAGGGAAAAATTGCAAGGGGTTGATTTATTCCTTCATTTCTCTAGGAAACTCTGAGGGATTGGAGCATTCAAGGGGATACCTACCTCATAACATGAGGGTAACGAGATTTCGGTATAACAGAGATTCCCCCCAAAGTATAATGGCTAGAGGGAAATGATAGGCAATATACTTTGAAAGAACAAGGTATAGTTCCAAGGCAAAGGTCCAAAGGTCGGAACTTCTCAAACATCACCAACTGTCTACAACACATTTTGATACATGTCCCAAATGACTCACAACATGGCTACCGACCAATACAATGCAAATCCATGTGAGATAGAAACAAATCATGGCTACTAAAATACAACGTAGATCCATGCGAAGAAGACTCAAATTTGGACATAGCTACCAGACATACAATGTAGATATATGTCATACATACGTAAATCTGAGCACAGCCACGAACATACAAATGTGGATCCATGCTAGACATACAAAACTCCATTGCAACCTGGGGAAAAGCAATGAGCACTTTAAACCAATACCCAGGGTCTTCGTCTCATCTTCCACAAAGTATGATTCTATCCATGTGATTACAATGATCTAAAGTCAAACATGGTAGAAACCACTTGATTACTGGCCAATGATGTGAACCGTTAACAAGTGCGAGGGAGATCACCATTAATGTCAATGATTCCCAAGGTACCCTAGTACAATATACTAAGTGTGAATAGATGATCTGATCTCGAACACCCAATCGATTCTATCGATCAAAGGTCAATGATGTGAACCTTTGTCGAAAGCAAGAGAATTTGTCATTAAGGCATACAGATCTCAAGGTAGTAAGTATTGTTTCTAAGACTATTTCTCGGATGATGAGTTGATGTCGACGGGAATAGTCTCATCGAAGGAGGGCCATGATGAGTCCCACATCGATGACATGAAAATCAGAACATAGTTCTAGAATGATGTGAATGTAGTAACCATAGGACTAACTCAAAAGTACTGACACAAAGACTGTTTTGACTGTGGAGGTAAAACTTCTTCAAATTCCCTTTGAACATTGGGCAGCACAACAAAATACTTGGCAGCAAGACTGAATGAGACAAACACACAATCCGACAGTGGACAATGCATTCTTTTGAAAGACTCAAAGGAGTGACATGACTCATGAAAGTGGATTGTCATTGAGATTAGCTTAATACCCAATTGACTGACATGAAATGCAGACAAGTGCCATGTTCAAAGGTAACGACAAACTACTGCCATTTATTTGCAAAATGATTCCCTTCCCATTTCCCCCATCATGATCGATGAGTGCCTCTTTTCGGTTTTACGAGTTCAAAGACGGTAACAAACACTCAATATAGCTTGTCAGAAGACAAGTCCATACTCATATGCTTTACAAACCTGAGAGAGGAGGGGTTTGTTCCCAAAATGGGTCTCTCACTATTTAATTTAATGAGTCCAATGAAAGAAAACTCGGTATCATTCATGTTTAGAGAGTCTGAACGATTACGAAAGAAGACTCCAAAGGGGTCCTTTTTCGTATGATTTAGTCTCTAAGGCCCAAAAAAGTGTAAAATCATACCTTAGAGAACTCTTCCAGTCATTATTGGCTAGAGTGTTCCTTTTTCATAAATAGTCTATCCGAACCGAAAAAGAGAAAACCTACCATCAGAGAGACGACTCTTCAAATACTTTTACGAGTATGAAGAAGACAAGTACTCGAAAATCTTTTCACATTTTAAGAGTCCGAAAAGAGCTTAAAGAAGACTCTATTAACCTTTTTCATGTTTGAATCGAGAGCACGAAAAAGTAAAAAATTAAGCTCAAACCACTTGTCATGTTTTAACCAGAGCACAAAAAATAAAAAGTAAGCTCAACACCATCTTACTGTTTTTAACGAGCTCGAAGATCAGTTGAAAGAATGCTCGGGGATTGGTTTCTTTTTTACGCAAGCTTGAAACCAATGGGTAAACTATGCTTGAAAAATCCCATTAACATGGTATACAAAGGTTGGAATCTTGCCCCCATCATGATTGCTAGCGAAGCTTACCCCTAGCATGGTTGCTAGTGGCTCGACATGCCCCCCAAGCTCCATTTTGTCTGACGATTCTTATTCCATACCCAACCTAAAAACCTGGTTTCTAATGTGAAAATGTTCACCAAGGGGGTAGGAATAATGTGAATCGAGAAGGTGAAAAGAAGGTTTAAGTTCTAACACTAAAGGGAAGACTCGAATCAAGGGAAATGGATCTGTTTCATTTTGACGCAAGCTTAAACAGAAGGTAACTATGCTTGGAACATGGTTTCATTTTTATGCAAGCTTGAAACCAAAAGGTAAACTATGCTTAAGGAAATCCATTTCATTTTTTAATGAGCTTGACATAGAATGGGAACTTTGCTCAAAGGCATCCGTTTCATTTTTTAACGAGCTTAACATAGAATGGGAACTTTGCTCAAAGGAATGGTTTCATTTTTATGCAAGCTTGAAACCAAAAGGTAAACTATGCTTGAGGAGTGGTTTTATTTTTTAATGACCTTGAAACCAAAGGGTAAACTATGCTCTCTTGACCTACCCCTACCGAACATGATATCCAGAGGTTGGTAGGTTTCCCCCATTTCATAAAATCTAGTGGCTTAGCTCCATTATGATTTCCATAAACTAGAGCCATGCCCCCCATTTTACCTATGATGGGAAGAAGCTAACTAGAAGAATGGGAAGGAACCACAAGAACATGCAGCACATTCAGGGAAGTTTGATTACTAGGAGTAATGCGATGGTTAGGTGTAACAAAGGAAAGTTGATCAATGGTCACAATCTTCCCATCATGGGGAAAATGCATAACTCTAAAGAGTGTGGACACAACATCCTTCATGGCATAAACATAATAGTGTCCAAGGAGCAGATTGAAATCTAAAGGACCTTGGACCACCACAACATCAATACAAATAGTTTTCCCTCCTAATGTAATAGGCAAATAAGGAAGGGTCCCTAAAGGTGTAGTAGGTCTTCGATTAAAATCCAATATCTAATCGGTGGATGGCACAAGTTGAGGAGAGCCTAAATCTTGCCAAGCAGTTGAGGATAGAATACTAACAAAAGCCCCTTCATTAACAATAGTGCGAAGTATCCTCCTAGCAGTAACATTCACAACTATCTGGAAAGGAACACTTGAATGAAGACGAGACTCTATTAGGGTACTCCAGTCAAAGGAAATAACCTCATTACTTGGAGAGGGTTCTGTTGAAACAAAAAAAATTCCCCTTGTCAAGAACAATCAGAACGAAGCATAAAAACTTCAGCGGGTTTTGGTTCATTCTCTACTGGAAGAGAAGAACAAGATGAAGATTTGGTCAAAGAGACTACTTCAGTCTTAACACTCTCTGATGAAAGAGTGGGATTGGGTGGAGATGACGTTGACTCGACCACTTCAACTTCACTCTTCAAAAGAAGAGTGGGATCAACTAAGGATGGACTTGGATTGACCACTTCAATTTCACTCTTCAACAGAAGAGTGGGATTGACCGAGGTCAAAACTGGATCGACCACTTTATCAACCAATGGGGGTTCAAGAGACAACTTACGATAACCTGTTGGAATCCATTGACAAGAAACAGTAATATCTTCCAGCAACTTAGAAGCTTCATCCATGAGAGGACAAAGGTAAGTAAAGTGCATGTCCTTACAAAGCAAGCAAGGATTTCTAACTTTACCCTTCTGAATCTTAACCACAGGGTCACTGGTTGAGGGGGGATCATCAGTATGATGACCATAGGATGATGACATGGGTTGCTAGGAAACCTTATACCACTCTTCTAAAACTAGGGAAAGACCATGACAATCTTTCAGAAGGTGATCACCCGTGCAAATCCTACAAGGGAATTTGGGTTTACGCGGTCTTTGCATGTGCAGATCAAAAATGTCCGAATAGGGAGGAGTGATTGGTTGAGACTTGGTTGTTTGTTTGTTTTTCTTCTTCTTAATCTTCCTTTTCTTCTTCTTCTTATCCACCTGACTACTAGTACTACAACTTTCAATAGGCGAAGAGGTAGAAATGGGAGAAGACACATCTGGTGAAGAAGGAGAGGGATCAACATGAGGTTGATGCTCTTGTGATGAAGGATTAGGATCAGACACAACTGGTGTACATGGGATAACTGGACTAGAGAATAACCCAACAGGTAATCCAATAGTCAATCCAGGAAGGCTTAACATAGCCATGAGAGGAGGACCAACATCCCCATATGGAGGGAACACAAAAGACATGCTTGGTAAAGGAGTCTCTTGGTTGGTAGTCCCGGAAGGTGAAGCCATAACTATGAAACAAAAATATCTCTCTCTTCTAAAAAATTGTAACTGTACAGATAACAAGTGCTACTCAAACTAAAAGCAACAAGCAAACATGTGAAAGGAGTGGATAATAGTCAGGAACCTCACAGGACAAGCCAAAAGGATAACTCAGATGGATAGGGTATCCTAGTGGGGTCTCCCGATATACACAAGGTACGTGGGAGCTCAAATCGGTAGTAGTGCTATATAATGAACAACCATTCACAAGGGGCCTTCCTATATACAATCGAGTATGTGAAGTACCTTTCTATATACCTCAAGGGTACGTGAAAGGTTGTTCGATATACCGACAGTACGTGGAAGAACTGCACGAGTCCCAGGATGTAGTGCGGACAAATAACGATAGCTCCTATGTTTCACGATGCCTGAACACGTATCTAACCTATCACACAAATTGCTAAAAAAATTTAAACCTAAGCTAGCGCTTAATTTTATCTTGTCCGTTTAGGTGGAACCATGGAGTGAAAACTTGAAATTAAAGAAGATCCACACTTATCTATATGATATGCAATTTTTTCTCTTCAATGAAATTCTACCTAAGAGAGGGAGAGAGAGGTTCAATTTATTTGAAACATAGATTAAATCCCATACAACAATGAAACAAATTTCTTATATGATCTGTTCCTAACTGAAACAAACAAAAACTTCTCTTTTGAACTGAAAAAGAAGTGAGGCCTCTAATGAAAAGAAAGAAAAGATTGTTACAAATTTATACAAAAGTGTTTATATTTTTCAACTAGAGTGCGAATGAACTAATCACAAGATCATACAATAACTTTCATATGCACTTTTCCACAACTTTATGAAAAAAGGAAAAAACATACAAAAATCATGTATAACAAATGAAGAAAAACTAAAATAAATCTTTTCTTGTTCTATCAAAGAAGACAAAAATAAAAGATCTAACAAAACCAAGTTATATTCAAAGCCCACTATGAAGCTTTAAAAAACCAACATCAATCAAAATTCTTGAGAATAACTATGGATTCATACACGCTCAGGGGGGGCTCGTTTTGTTTTTTAAATTTTTGATTTTTGATTGAGTTTTCTGTTCAAAAATGAATTGCAAAGTTCAGAAAAAAACTGTAACAATCTGAAGCATGCATCTTAGATACCAAAAGAAGAATTTAAGAATCAAATACCAAATAGGGATAAGAAGAATACCTGGCACCATTTCTACAAGTGTTGAACAGGGTGGTACCAGCCTGAGCACCGCTTCTTGCACACAAGAACAGAGCGGTCGCACCACTTACTGCAGGTTCACACCAGGGTGTTACCAGGTCCAGCACCACTTCTCGCACATAGAGAAGATGCGGTGGCACCACTTCTTTACCACAATGAAAGAGTGGTGACAGCTCCAGAACCGCACTTATAACATAGCTCAAGAGCGGTGCCCAAGATGGCAATTTGAAAATTAAAAAAGCAACAGAAAAGGAAGTTACAGACTGACAAATGAACCCAAACAATCACCAAAAAACCAAGTGAACCAAAAATATGAAGATCCAAAGGCATAAATAGGCAAAACAATCAAATTCAAAGCATATCTACAGATCTATGCATGGAAAAGTAGATCTAGAAATTTAAAATGAAGGTGGAGGTTTCAACTTACCAATGATCTAGAATTCGAAGTAACTCCCTAGCGGAGTCTCCAGATTTGTAAGCAGGAATTTTTCACCTTCTGTAGACAGAAGTTGTTCCTCTGGTTTGAATGGTTCAAATCCAGAACAAATGAACAACAAAGGATGAAGACCCACCCTGGAAATCATAGATACCTGGAATGCCTAATTCGATAGTAAACTTGTGTACCTGCAATCGGATCAAACACGCAAACACATCAAAGGTACCAGAACATAATCTACTAATCCATGTCAGTGACTAAAGAATCCAACAACATTTACATGTGAGATCAAACAAAAATAGTAAAGTGGGATGGAAATCAGCTTTGCATTAAGATAAAAGTAGAAGTTTACAACCAATTAAGCCTTAGTGTCGAGAGTTCTTTCCAATGGTGACCATACTGAGAATGAGCTAGTATTTAAAGGAATGGGAGGATAGGTATGGTTGAGGATCTCATGGGTGAGGTGGATATTAGATCCTAAAAGGTAGGATCTTGAGCTCCAGCTGGTCCTAAACCACAGGGATGAGGCTCCACATAGGCAAGCTTTGAGAATCCTCTCGAAGCTTCTCTTTTTACCTTCAAAACTCTAGAACTGCTTTTCCAAAGAAGCAAACAGGTGGTGATAAGGGGGCACCGCCTTTTTTAGTAAGGGAAAGAGTGTGGCACCTCTCTTCTCTCATGTATCCAAAGTGGTGCTGGCTCTTTGGGTAACACTTTTGATCAATGTGGAAAGAGCGTTACCAGCTCAAAAGAGGGAAAAATTGCAAGGGGTTGATTTATTCCTTCATTTCTCGAGGGAAACTTTGAGGGATTGGAGTAGTCAAGGGGATACCTATCTCATAACATGACGGAGATGAGATTTCAGTATAACAGAGATGCCCCCCAAAGTATAATGGCTAGAGGGAAATGATAGGAAATATACTTTGAAAGAACAAGGTATAGTTCTGTATTGGGGGGCATGGAAAAGTAGATCTAGAAATTGAAAATGAAGGTGGAGGTTTCAACTTACCAATGATCTAGAATTTGAATTAACTCCCTAGTGGAGTCACCAGATTTGTAAGCAGGAATATTTCACCTTCTGTGGACAGAAGCTGTTCCTCTAGTCTGAATGGTTCAGATCCAGAACAAACGAATGACAAAGGATGAAGACCCTCCCTGGATATCGTAGATACTTGGAATGCCTGCTTTGATAGTAAACCTATGTACCTACAATAAGATCAAACATGCAAACACATCAAAGCTACCAAAACATAATCTACTAATCCATGTCAGTGACTAAGGAATCCAACAACATTTACATGTGAGATCAAACAACAGCAATAAAGTGGGAGGGAAATTATCTTTGCATTAAGATCAAAGGAGAAGTTTACAATCGATTAAGCCTTAGTGTCGAGATTTCTTTTCAATGGCTCCTTTCCTCCAACTACACCTTGCCTCCAAAGACTCAAGAATGGTTTTGATATAGTTTGGGTATGAAACACAATTCTTCCTCCCCTGGCCCATGGCGGATGAGCTAGTATTTAAAGGCATGGGAGGATAGGTATGGTTGAGGGTCTCATGGGTGAGGTGGAGATTAGATCCTAAAAGAGAGGATCTCAAGCTCCAGCTAGTCCTAAACCATAGGGATGAGGCTCCACAAAGGCAAGCTTCGAGAATCCTCTCGAAGATTTTCTTTTTACCTTCAAAACTCTAGCACCGATTTTCCAAAGAAGCAAACAGGTGGTGATAAGGGGGCACCTCCTTTGTCAGTAAGGGAAAGAGCGGTGGAACCTCTCTTCTATCATGTATCAGGAGTGGTTCTGGCTCTTTGCTTCTTGGGTAACGCTTTTGATCAATGGGGAAAGAGCGTTACCAGCTCTAAAGAGGGAAAAATTGCAAGGGGTTGATTTATTCCTTCATTTCTCTAGGGAAACTCTGAGGGATTGGAGCAGTCAAGGGGATACCTATCTCATAACATGAGGGTGACGAGATTTTGGTATAACAATATTGCAAATCTAAGAATATTGTTAAAACTAATGTATCTAATGATGTCCCTTACACATAAACAAAAACCTTAGCAGAATAAGGATGTGATGTTTACTTGGCATATATAGTTACACATGAACATCATGTTGTATGGTTGATCAAATCGAGTGATTCATTTCATATGAATTCTCATATGGAGTGACTTTGTGAGCATGGAAGGTAAAATGGAGGTGATTTTTTCCTAGGAGATGAATCAATAGCCAAAATCATAGGACATGGAAGGGTCAAACTACTACTCAAAGATGGAAGGATTAGAACTCTTCCTAGGTTTTTTCATATTGTATCTAGATAGAAACCTGATATCTATAAGTAAGATGGCGATGCATATGTGCATATATATATATATTTTAGAATTTTAATGTTTCCGATATGATTATGTTAGATCTTCAAACAAATTGCATTATATCACAATAATAATATGCAATAGGATCATTGAAAGAAAGACAAGCATAATGACATAATAGACACAAAGATTTTCCTCTAGGAAACAACAAGGGAGAAAAGCCAAAAACTTCTTCAGTATAGATTCAATCAACAAAAACAATACCAAAACAAGATAAATCCCAATAGATAAGAGCAACTTCTTCTTCTTCTCTCTCGTGTGCACTTGCTTAAGAAAATTATATGTCCAAATGAGAGAAGTCTCTAATATATTTATACTCATCATGTGCATGACCTTTTACTCTAAATAGGAATAATTCTCTTTCTTACAAAGTCGACTTCTCTATGGACACTAAAAATAACATTTATATAATAATTATTTTGGGTACCAGTGACCCGACTTATAGCCAAAGGTTTGTATTAATTCTTTCAAGTGCTTTTACATGAACGAGTACATCAATAACATCCTCAAATGAGGTATAACAATAATATAATAAAAGTACAATAAAAAAAATCTTCCAAAGTTACACAATCTTCAACATTCCCTCTTAACAAGGAAGGTACTCTTCTATCACGATCATCATCATTGGTCATCATCATTGGACATCATCACCAGATATCATCATTTCTACTGCAACTTGGTATTGAGGTCATTGACTTGTGACATATCTTGAATCTATACACCACTATATTTTTTACAGAGCCAACCCTTTTTCAAGCTGGATGTAAATCCACATATCCAAATAGTGCTAGCCCTTTTTCATGTTGTATGTACCTCTACAGTTCTATCCCTTTTTCATGAGGGATGTATCTCTACATATCCATACAATGCCATCCCTTTTTCATGATGGATGTAGCTCTACATAGCCATACAATTCCAACACTTTTTCATGCTATATGTATATATACATATCTGTATAGTGCTATTCCTTTTCATGATGGATGTACCTCTCCACAATTCCAATCCTTTTTCATACTTGATGCATATTTACGCAGTGTCATTCCTTTTTCATACTGGACACATAAATCTCCAATGCCATCCAGTTTTCATGTTATATGTCTATCTTCAGTGCCAATCCTTTTTCATATTGGATGCATAACTCCACAATGATAACCCTTGTTCATGTTGGATTCCTATATCTACAGTGTCATTCCTTTTTCATATTGGATGCATAACTCTGCCAACCCTTTTTCATGATACATGCCTATCTCTATAGTTCCAGTCCTTTTTCCTATTGGATGTATAACTCCATAGTTCTAGTACTTTTTCATACTAAATGTGCAACTTTATAGTGCCAGCCTTTTTTCATGCCCGATCTAAATCTCACACATATTTGTAGTGTGTTCCCTTTTTCATGTTGGATGCAAGTATCATACATATCTGCAGTGCCAACCCTTTTTCATGATGGATGCAGGTCTCATACATATTCCACAGTTCCATCCTTTTTTTCATGCTAGATGTGAAGAACACTAGTCTACATCAAGGACTCATTACTCCCTCTTGTGATGGACATCGATATGGAAAACTCCAAGCTTGTCTCTGAATTACTCAAACTTCAATATCGATAGAGGCATGTTCAATACATCAGTTATTTGCTCGTCCATCGCAATATATTGGAGCTTCACTACTCCTCTCTGCAACATCCTTAATATAATTATACTTGATCTCAATGTACTTTGAATTTGTCATGAAACACGGGGTTCTTAGTCAACTTCACAGAACTCTGGCTATCACACAATACACAGGTCACCTCTAACTCAATATTGAACAATCCTGCAAGTAGATTCCTAATCTCGTTGCCTCATAGCTATCTGATCAAGATGCAATGTACTCATCCTCGAATGTTCTCAATGCCAAACTCGTATGCTTCCTATTGAACCAAGAAATCATGCCAGACCCCAAACTAAAGCAGCATCCCAAGGTGCTCTTCCTATATATGGAAATCCCAACCCAATTTGATTCAATATAGCTTTGTGGGATAATCCTCTGATATTTCGCATATCTAAGGCCATAATCAATCATACCCTTCAGGTACCTCAATACATGCTTTGTACCAATCAAAAGAACACATCTCAGCTATTTCATATACTAACTCAAAGTGTTGACAACACAGCATATATCCAACTTCGTGTTCATAATGTACATCAATGAACAAATCATTTTCATGTATATTGTGGAATCAACTATCTCTGAAGAAGTATCACACAACAACTTCAAGTATAATTCCATTGGTGTGGGTAAGGCCTTGTAATCCATCATCCTGAATCTCTTCAAGATCTCTAGTGCATAATTTTCTTGACTAAGGAAAATATTATCGATATTTTTCCACACCTCAAGACCTAAGAAATAACACATCATACCCAAGTCTTTCATCTCAAACTCTATGACAAGCTTCTTCTTTTTTTTACAATGAGCTTCTTGTCACCTTTCAGGAACAATTCATCTACATACAACAGTAGTATCATTGGTTTTACATCCTCAACCTTGAAGTAAAGGTTGGAATCTTATTTACTCTTGGTAAATCCCAAGATCATCAGAAATCCAAGTCTATCCTTCCGTACCATGTCCCGGGTTCCTATTTGAAACCGTAAAAGGCCTTATTAAATTTTCACACATGTGTCTCTTTGTCATGTGTCTCAAATCCTAGTGGTTGTTCCACATACACTTCCTCTTCTACAACACCAATTAGGAAGGTTGTCTTCATGTCCATCTAGTGTACCTTCCACTTCATCACTGCAGCTATTGCAAGTATAGCTCTAGTAGAAGTGTATCTAGCCACATGAGGAAAGGTATCCTCATAATCTATTCCTTCTTATTGGGAGAAGCCATGAGCCACAAATCTTTCCTTGTATAAATTTATCAATGTTTTCATATGTTGCATGCTTTATCTTGTAGATCAGTTTGTAAGACACTATTGAATTCCCTTCAGGTCTCATAACCACATCCCATACATCATTCTTCATGATTTATTAGTACTCTTTGATCATAACATACTTCCACTCTTTATTCTTGGCTTCTTCTTCATAACTATAAGGCTTTGCATCAATGATGTCCCATAATAGTGCCACATAACTGGAGTATGGTAGAGGTCTCTTGATTTATCTAGAAGTCTCGTCTAGAGCACCATACTTCTATGCACCTTGGATGATTTATCATGCCCATGTTGGTATTATCTTGTGTGTGTTCGCCTCTCAAGGTGGATCTATAGGTATTTGTGGCTCAGTTATATCATGGTATTCATGTTATTCAGGAATCCTCCCTTCCATAATTGTGTCTCTAACTATAGTAGATTTGTGTTCTTCTTCATCAACTTCATCGAAGTGAATCTATCTTTATCTACTGAAGGTTGAATCCTCATTGAAGGTAACATATATGCTAGTATCTATCTTCTTAAAGCCCATTATATAGACTCTATAAGCCTTTTATGTATCACTGTATCTGATGAAGATACCCTTCTCTCCTAAAGGATCCAACTTAGATATTTTCTCATTGGGAATATGTATGTAAATTGGGTAGCCAAATAATCTGAGATGGCTGAATTCTAGTTTCTATCTTAAGAATACTTCTTCTGTACATAAACTATTGTTGTTACTTCTTCAAACCATAAGTGCATTGGAAGGTATTTATCATGGATCATGGCTTTCATTGCTTTCATTATTGTCTATTCTTTCTTTCTACACTACCATTTTGTTGTGGATTATAGGGAGTGCTCAACCCCATCTTAATCCATGATTCTTTAAATAAAGTTTTGAATATTTATGAGGTAAATTCACCACCATTATCTTATCTCAATGTATTTATTTTCTTTTCAGTATGATTCTCTAAAAGGGATTTAAATTCTTTGAATTTATTAAACACTTATTCTTTTCTCTTCAAAAAGTAAATCCAAGTTTTGCAGGAATAATCAGGAAACATAATATGCATACCCTCTTAGTGAGTTGGATGGAATGGGTCCGCAAATGTTTGAGTGTACAATATCCAAGATCTCCTTCACTTTGATTCCATTGATTGGAAATGGTTTCTTCACATTCTTCCCCTGTGCACATCCTTTGCACAGGCCTTCATGTTTTGTCTAGAGTTTTGTTGACCTGTAACCACTTTGATTATGATCGGTAGTGCCTTATATTTTATATGTTCAAGAATTATGTGCCATAGTTCACTTGGTTCCCTTGTTTAATGAACCAATGTTTGTTCTAGTTGGACCTTGAATTTGTACATATCTCCCTCTTTCTCTCCAATTACTACTACATCATCAAAAGTCTTACCTCTTGGCCATATGAGTACTTAGACATCAACAAATGCAACTCTGAATCCTTGTGCATCTAGTATTGATATGGAAAGGATATTATTCTTCAATAATGATACATAGAGAAAATATTTCATCTTGATATATTTTCCTGAGTCTAGCTTGTAGGATGCTTCACCTACACCTTTTATGGGATATTGATAATCGTATCCAAGTTTCACCTTGTGAGATAAGTCTTCTTCTGTCATGTGGGTGAAGGAGTTCTTGAATCCAATCATGTGCTTAGAAGCACCTCTATCAACAAGCCAAACATTGTTACCATGGGTAACCACACCTGTGAGTGCTAAAATCAAGACGTTTTCTTCATCACTAGAGGAACATTTTCTAGATTTCTTATTTTTTTTTCATCATCTTCTATAGCATGAGAATGATACCTCTTTTCCTTTCCTTTCTTATTACGAAAATTTCTCGCAAGATGTCCTTTCTCATCACAAGTGTAACATCTGAAATTTGAGTAGTCATTCTTTTGGAATATTCTAGGCTTCTTGTGCGAGTGTTATTCTTTCTTGGTATTTCCCTTCTTGGCATGACCTATTAGGGCTTGATTGTCATCTTCACACATATTCTCTTCTCTTGCAATAAATCGAGGTTCTTCTTATGTACATTCTTCCCATAGCATACTAAATTTGGTGAGCTTTCTTCTAGAACAAATTCCTTGAGTGAACGACTCCCATGATCTTGGGAGACCATTCAAGGTAGCCATCACCACTTATTCTTATTCAAGTTTGTATCAATGGCTTATATTTGTTCCTTGATATGGGATACCCTTATAAAGTAGGATTGCATGTTTTATTCTTCATATTCACACCTTTGAGTTGAGTTCTCAAGGTCATATTCCTATTGATGTTCTTTACTTCATATAAGTTGGCCAATGCATCAAACAACTCCTTAGGAGTCTTCAAGGAGGAAACGTGTGGGATCAAGTGGTCCTTGATGAAGTCAACAATGACCCTCTTGGACTTGACCATATTCTTCTTGTGTTTATATTTGACTTCATCTCCCTATGGCTTTGCAACTTCTTCTTTAACATAGTTTTCCAAATCATGTTCTTCTAGTATAAGAAGCACTCTATACTTACATGCCTGAAATTTATGAACTCCTTCAAGATTGTCCTCAAGATTAGTATTGTTTTTCATCTTGATAAAATGAGAACCTCAAATGGAAATAGAGAGAATAGTGCTTACCAATAAGAGTAATCCAACCAAGTTCTTTCTTCAATGCCTTTTTGCAATGATTTCTGGATGACCTAGGGTTTGATAGAGAAACCCTAATTTTTCAACTTTGGAATATTGGAAAACTGATTGGAGAGAGCGATGCACCTCCTCTAGGTGACTTGAGAAATGGTCTTCTTTTTCCATATTAGTGGATAGAACTACAAAATATATGATGCCCTAGTTTTCCCAGCAATAATGTTAGGGAAAATTTTGAAAATCCATGAAACTGGAATCCTCCTCCACAGGAGGATGAGCCCTCCTAGGGAAAGTTGAATGGGCCTCATTTTTTATTTTATATATGGAGGGAACTTCTTGGAATAATCAACCCTAGTTTCCAACTTTCGTTAGTTATGGTTGCATAATGGCTTCTTTGAGGATAAATCTAATCCCATGTTAGAATTTTAATGTTTCCAATATGATTATGTTATATATTCAAACAAATTGTATTATATCACAATAATAATATGAATATGATCATTGAGAGAAAGATAATCACAACACCACACTGAGACACAAATATTTTCCTTTGGGAAACCACAAGGGAAAAAACCCAACAACTTATTCAGTATAGATTAAGTCAACAAGAACAATGCAAAACCAACATAAGTTGATCCCAAAAGATAAGAGCGTCTTCTTCTTCTTCCCAACAAATTTATTCTTCTCTCTCTTGTGCACTTTCTTTAGAAAATTGTTTGTCCAAGTGAGAGGTTTCTCTCCTCTATTTATACTCATCATGTGAGTTCCCTTTTACCCTAATTGGTCTGACTTGTCTTTCTTATAGTGTTGACTTCTCTAGGGAGATTCAAAATAACACTTATAAATAATTATTTTGGGTACTAATGACCTTACTTAGAACGAAATATTTACATTGATTCTTTCAATTACTTTTACGTGATCGAGTACATCAACATCCCTCGAAGGAGGTATAACAATAAAACAATAAAAGTACAATAATTATATCTTTTGAAGTTACACAATCTTCAACAATTTAAAAGGACACATGCAAGATGATTTAAGGAGAAATGGTGTTGATGCATGTAGTTAGGTTTGGAAATATATTCAAGCTATTGAGAAACACTTTTAATGATGTGTGTAATAGTCATTTTTTTCTTGAGAATAGAAATGTAGAAGACAGGTCCTGTATTATCCCTATAGAGAAGATAATGCTATGGAATCAAAGATTGGAACATATTAGAGAGAAGGGCATTTGAGGATTACATTGTAAAGGTATGGTTAAAGGTGTGTCTAATTTCTCACTAGATATCAATTTCTATGAGCATTGTATATATGGTAAATAAAATTAGGTCAGATTCCCATATAGTAATACTAGAGAAAAAGGACCCTTGGATTTAATATAGGGTTATGTGTTCGGACATATCCTTGTTCCACCAATAGGTAAATTTGTGTATTATGTTTTATTAAATTGAGTACATAGATCTATGGACAAACACACAACTCACAAGATAGATCACACAATTTACTCAGTTATTGAAGAATGAAAGAGTGCAAAAATGGCTTGTAGTTGTGAATGCTTTTCATTAATCAGAGAGAAATTAGATATTAATTACAATGAAGTAAAATGGCTTAAATAGCCACATGCAATTCGAATCCACATGAGGAAATTCGAATTGATTAGACTCTGCTTGACTATATGTAACTAAGACCTTGTCTAAATCACTGTCGAAGGACTCAATAGTTAACTAACCTTGTCTAAACCATAACCGGAGTTCATTGGAGTTCTAAAGCACAACTCAAGTGTTACATTCAGTGTTGACTAAGGCTAACTAACTGTGGTAGGTGAGAAATGCACTCCTCCTGCATGAAGCCATGCAAACCTAGCGCTAACTTAATGTAGAGGACTAGAACTAAATGTAACTGACTCCTAAATTAGCTTGACTAGTCACCAACTCAACTGAACTGACCTTGGTTGGTTTCAGCACTCCCAGTGGCTCCTAAATTGTAGGGATTGGTCTAGGAGGATCCTAAACTGATGCATGCAAGTGCAATCAATGGCAGTAGGCCTCAATTAGTGTTCCCCACACTTTAGTAACTAAAACATGTGCCCCAATTAGGC
>LPNX010345289.1:416323-439978 GCA_001517045.1 Pseudotsuga menziesii
ACTCGATGGACTCCCGATTTAGACATGACTCCTGATTTATACATATGACCAAATTGGACAAGGGAGGATTAATAATCCTAATACCCCCCTTGAATGATAACTTGGACAATTTGTGGGCCCTGGTAACTAAGACCATAGGTCACCCATTACATCAAGTAAAATAAAGTAACTGCTTAATACAAGGAGCTGGGGCAAAAACCACATGGGAAACCCCCCCCCCCCCCTCTATCTAAGCAGGTAGAATCAAGTCTCAAGTTTGAAAAACTTGAAAATATGTTGCTGCAATCTTCATCTCTGTGAGGTAGCGAAGCAACATGCATGGTGTGTTGTGCACAGGTATTCTGGGGCTTGGCATGTATACTTCTACTTCTTCTCCAAAAATGATGATGGAAGGAAGGAGGAATGTAACCTTTGTCTCTTGCTGGATGAAGAGGTGTATGATCATATCCATTCTTCTAAATGTAGTGAGACTAATCCCTTGCCATATAGAATCTTACAGGGATTCTATTGCATCTCTCTAAAGGAGGTACTATTGCATGGCATAGCGCAAGGGTCTTTCCTTTCTGAGTGTCATGTGGGTTTCCAGTCATCTTCCCCAGTTTGGAAGTAGGGACTCAATCTACATCTAAGTCACCTTGAATATCAATTTCATAAACTGATAAAGATAAATCTGCAATACTAGTAGAAGCTGCAAAATAAGTAGATGCAATTATTTTACCTTCCCTTACAAGTGGTTGCTGAGAGTGCACTGATTCTGAAGGAGGCATGAAATGTGAGAACTCATATTCTTTTGAAGCATGATTTACAACACCCTTCACTATGATGTTCCCAGTAGAGATAGCTGTGATCTCCACTGAGTCGAGACCAAAGATCACTTGCTTTGGAGATCCAGTATGGTTCATCTGATAGACAGATAACATGTTTGAAGCTAGGGAGGGAACAAATAGCACATATTTGAACCTTACATGTTCAAGCTTGCCAGGGCCCTTCCCTTTTGTTTTGACTTTACTATTATTTCCCATCTGAATACTAGGACCATCAAAGGACTGAAAAGAAGAGAATGATTCTTTGGATGTAGCCATATGGTTGGAAGCTCTAGAATCAATGAGGAAGACATGTGTTGATGCAAGCATTCAGTGCATGGCCTTTCCTTTGGTATTCTTCATCTTCTTCTTCAGAGTCATCCTTCCTTGCGCTAGCAGGTGCAAAAATGTTATGTTTCTTTAAAATAAGAGCCATTTCATCAAGTTGTCTTCTCATATAGGAGCTTTCTGAATGAAATCCCCTTCCATAGTATGAGCAGAGGACCTTGCCTTTGCCATTCTTCTTGCTTCTCTTCAAACCTGAAGGCTCCTTTGACTGCTCTTTCTTCACAGGAGACTCATCTCTTTGCTTCCCTTTGTCATTCACTACCTTATCTCCTCTTGCAACCAAAGCTTGATCTTTGGAATATCGAATGATCCCCATTTGGATCAATTTATCATTCTCAGAAGTGAGAGATTGGATGAAGGCATCAAGAGTGGGAATCTTCCAATTTGGAATCATGAGCCTTACTGTTTGGAAGGTTGATACAAAGAATGAGTAGTCTGCATTGATCTTTGTGAGAATGGAAAGGATGAGCTGATCTTCATCATTCTCCACTTTGAATTGTTTCAACTGATATATCAGGTTCTTGAACTTTGTGAATAATTCATTCAGTTATTCGAAGTTGGATGGATTAAGAGTGATCAGATCATTTTCTAGCTAATGGACCCTCATCTCATCCTACTTATCAAATAAGGAGGCAAGCTTGTTCCAAATCTCCTTTGGAGTATTCAATCCTTGAATGTGGAATCGAATATCTCAATAAACTGAGGAGAACAAGTGTCCATGGGCTTCATCAAGCCTGTTCCAGTACTTTTCTTTGTCATGATCTAAATATGGCACTGCCTCTGTTTCTTCTATGAGTTTGAAGAGCTACTTGGTACGGAGCAGTACCTCCATGTCTTCCTTCCATTGGTGATAGTTGAAGGGAGTGAGAGGCTCTACTGGATGAACCATTTTGAATGCAGTAAGAAGGATTGAGCTAATGTAGCGAATGCAGTGAGAAGAAATGGTTGCTTGTAGCAAATGCTGTGAGAAGAGACGATAACCTATCACACAATCAAACATACAAATTAAGTTCAACAATCTGCACTTTTGGAATTTCCTTCACACCCAGCATAGTTGATAAAGCAAGCTTGATCAACAATTTCCTAACTTGGGATATTGACTGGTAAATTCTCCGCTTCTGGTGCAGTACTGGAAGGAGCAATTTTTCTCAAAAAAAATTATCCAGCTAGAGATCTGAGGAGGAGAGGTGCCTTGTCCACCAAGGCTCTGATACCATATTAAATTGAGCACATAGATCTATGGACAAACACACAACTCACAAGATAGATCACATAATTTACTCAGTTATTGAAGAATGAAACAGTGCAAAAATGGCTTGCGACTGTGAATGCTTTTCATTAATCAAAGAGTAATTAGATAGTAATTAGAATGAAGTACAATGGCTTAAATAGCCACATGCAATTCGAATCCACATGAGGAGATTCGAATTGATTAGACTCTACTTGACTATAGGTAACTAAGACCTTGTCTAATTCACTTTCGAAGGACTCAATAGTTAACTCACCTTGTCTAAACCATAACTGGAGTTCATCGAAGTTCTAAAACAAAACTCAAGTGTTACATTCAGCATTGACTAAGGATAACTGACTGTGGTAGGTGAGAAATTCACCCCTCCTGCATGCATCCATGCAAACCTAGTGCTAACTAAATGTAGAGGACTAGAATTGAATGTAACTGACTCCTAACTTAGCTTGACTAGTCACCAATGCAACTGAACTGACCTTGGTTGGTTTCAGCACTCCCAATGGCTCTTAAATTGTAGGGATTGGTCTAGGAGGCTCCTAAACTGATGCATGAAAGTGCAATCAATGGTAATAGGCCTCAATTAGTGTTCCCCACACTTTAGTAACTGAAACATGTGCCCCAATTAGGCCAAGTGGACCCAATGGTGCTAGTGACTAAAAATAGACAGGATAGACTCCCGATTTAGACATGACTCCTAATTTAGACATATGACCATTTTGGACATGGGAGGATTAATAATTCTAATATGTTTCATTCATTGATGATTCCTTATGAACGCAAGGGCATATTTCCTCCATGGGAAATATGAGTTTTTCAGTAAATGTAAAGAGTTCAAATCTCGTTTAGAAAATGAAATAGAGAATAAAATAAGTGTTGAGGACAGATAATGGTAAATTGATCACCTACATCAGCAATGTTTGAATAAACTCCATATGAGGCATAGACAAGTAAGAAAGCCCTCTCTTAAACATATCAAAATGTTGGTTTGTGATGCTTATGTGCATGTTCTAAAGGGAAATAGAAGGTAGATAATAAAGCTAAAAAGTATATTATTGGTTATAAAGATGGTATAAAAGGTTGAAATATTTGAAAAATGATCACTGAGATATTTTTTATAGTCCAAATGTTGTATTTATAGAGTTTAAAGTTCCTCCGAAATAGGAAGTCCAACCAAAGGAAGAAGAACTAGATATAATAGAGTAGAGTTGGAGGGTGAAGAATCTGAATTAACAAAACAAGATAAAATATAAGAGGAAGATCCTTAGATTCCAACCTTGATGAGATTAGTTCATGAAAGAAGGAAACTAGAAAGTATATTATCCCATCCAATCTAATTTTGTTGTATATATTGTGGATGATGATCCTAGAATTGTTAGGAGGCAGTGGATTCAGAGGATAGTAAACTTTGGAAGAAGTCAATGCTTGAAGAATGGTAAAATGAGACTTGGTATCCAATTGCATTTTGGATGGAAGAAAACTTATTGGTATAAAATGGGTATTAAGAATAAGTTGAATGCAAGAGATAAATTGGAGAAATATAAATCTTACCTAGTAGATAAGGGATATTCCCATGTGGAAGGAATTAATTTTCGTGGTATTTCTTCTCATGTTGCTAAATTAACTTCTATTGGATTTATTTTTTCTATTCTTGTTTATTTTGATCTTTAAGTGGAGAAAATGGATTTGAAGACAATATATCTACATGGATATCTTCGAGAAGAAATCAACATGAATTTGTCATAAGTTTTTATAGTGAAGGGATAGAACGAGCTAGTTTGCAAGTTGAAGAATCCCATGTGTGGATTAAAATAATGACCAATAATGTGGTACCAAAATTTTGATACTTATATATTGGTACTTGGTTCCTCGAGAAGAAAAATCTATCACTGTGTGTATTCTAATAAAGTTACTGAGCATTTTATTTATGTGGTCTTGTATGTTGATTGGAAACATCATAGAAATCATCAAGGATGCGAAAGCTTAATTTCCTTCTAATTTGATGTAAAAGATCTTGGTGTAAAAAAAATAGTTTTGGCATGAAAATTAGAAGAGATCGAACCATAGAATACTTTGGTTGAGTTAGAGGAAATATGTTGAGACAATATTTTAAATATTTAATATGCAGGAATGTAAACTGGTAAAGGCCCCTATTCTTGTAGGTGCAAAGTTATGTATAGATCAGTGTCCTAAGAACCAAGAAGAGGTAGAATGCATGCAACGTGTTCCCTATGCTATTGTTGTTGGAATTTTGGTGTATGTTAAAGTCTGTAATAGACTAGACATTTCCCATGCAGTGGGATTCTTGATCATATATATGTCAAAACTAGGGAAGGAACATTGGGCAATAATAAAGAGGGTATTCATATTTTTGTGTGGCAATTCAGATTATACAATGTTATACCAAATGAAGACATGTAACTCGTAGGGATATAGATATATAGGGATTTGTGATCTACAGGTGGTTATGTTTTTAAATTATTTGGTGGAGAAATAACTTGGATGAGTAAGAGGTATGGTGAAGTTGCATTGTCAACTAAAAAAAATGAATACTTGGAATCCATTCACAGAAGTAATAAATCCACATGGTTGCAAATATTATGTTCAAGTATCGGTTTTGTTCATAAAGTAATGGGAATAAATTGTGGTAACTCAAGTGCAATTTTTATGGCAAAGAACCCTACCTATCATTCCAAGACAAAGCATATTGGTTTGTAGTACCATTTTGTTAGACAAGTGGTTGAACATAACAAAGTATTTTTGGATAATGTTGATACCTCAAATACTATTGTAGTTTCATGACAAAGTCTATTAGTACTGAAAATATCTCTTCGTGTAGAGAGTCAATGGTCATTGCAGATGATTACATGAATGATTTCCCTTTTCCCCCTTGTTTCAAAGAATTAAACAAGTGGGATAATGGTGTACATGTGTTGTACTCTTTGTAGGTTCCTAGAGAAAGGGGGTAATCACCCCCTCAACTAGAGAGGCACAAGTGCAGAGCCCCTGGAAGAAAGTTTTGGGTCCATTATTTTGTTCATTTTGAGCTTTTTTGGAAAATGGTTTTTTGGCCTACTGTAAACTAATTATGATTAAGGAATTAGGGTTGTAAAATAATCCAAGTTGATGGGTTAGGATTTAATTATATCCTATAATATTGTATTGTAAATAAAAATAATAATACAATGAAATAAACAGAGGAGAAACTCTCAGGTAGGTTGGTTTTCTTGGTTTATGGTTTCTAATGTAAATCTCTATGTACTATGTGTATGAACTATTGCTAATTATTGTTTTAGATTCTATTTGGTAATGGATTTCTTACATAGGTTTATAAAACTCTTCATAGTCATCATTAGTAATCATTCTTAGTAATATGTATACATTAATATCTTTATTGTCTTGCTTCATCAAGAGAGTACCCATAACAATTATTAAGTAAACACTTACGTATCATTTTTAAATATAAGTCAATTTCACAAAAGAATTAGAAAGGGAGAGTAATGAGTTTAGCAAGTTTGCACATCATAAGTAAGCCCTAAACTAGAATGTGAGTAATCAACCACCATACACTAGGGGGTGTTATATGCCTCCACAAAAACCTCTACAACATATTATTTTTCTTGCAATGATTATAGTTTTTATTGAGGGTTAAATCAAAATTTCACTCTAATATGGATTTATTTTGTCCATAGGTTTGAATGATTTGTTACAAGTAGAATTTTGTTCAATTTCCAATCCTTTGTTGCTTGTTTGTGGTGAATTAAGCTGAATTTCAGATTCTTTGAATCTGTTCTCTTATGTTATCCACTCTTAATATTGGTTCAAGCTTTACCTACCTCTACGAAAACTATCATTAGGTGAGATTTAAATCACTTATGTCTAGGTTTTCCTTCTAGCATTTGTAGTAATAAATAAAATACTTGATCTGTTAGGGGTTATATCCATACATTGAAATTTAGGCCTCTTAGTATAAGTGTTTAATTCCATCACCCAATTGATAAGAAACCGTCATGATAAGATTCCAAAAATACCTTTAAATTGCATTCTTATAAATTTTTCGTTGAGATTATTGAATATTTGATTATGTTGAGTTGTAATGATAGATCATAATGTATACTAGGGAATCCAATCTTGAGCTAGAAGTGAGAGAGTGGTCATTGTGGTAGTAGTGGGATACGCTCATTGATTGAAGCAAAACTTCCCTAATTGGTGTCAAGGACTTGATATTTTGTAGTGAAACAAGCCTAAAGAAAAACCCTCTTTAAATTATGATGTTGTTGATGGAAAATTACTCATAGTACATTCACCATATCCATATTGTACAATCTAGTTGGTTATGGAAAAGGGAAATTCTTACCAATATTAAGATTTTATTGTTGAGTGTTAGAAGGTAAAGGTTGAATGGTGTAAGCCCTCTAGAATATCATGTGTAAACAAAGCTTGGTATAGACATCATTTAGTAAAAACTCAACACTTAGTTTCTAGAATAGAAGAAATAGTGTCCATTGATGTTAACAGAATCATATGGGTGTGGTCACCAAAGGTGGAATGGATAGGAGAGAAAATAAAAAATATTTGAGAAGGGGTTTGTAGCAATTAAGGCACAACAAACATAGATGGAATATAATGGAAGGAGTGAGAGTGATGTTGATGAATGAGACTTTATTTGAAAAAAACACTTGCACGCTTATAATTTTTTATTACATATTCCATGTAAGAAATCCAAGATTACATATTGATGATATTTATTTATTACTTTTTAAAAACTATTTAAGGTTAGTTTCTCTCTCTTTTCCACGGCTTGAGATGTAGGTTTTGTGTATATTTCCATAGTAATCTAGTTAAATTATTTGCAGATGAGGTGAAAATGTTTGTACAAGATGGGACTAACTCATACTCCATATTTTGTATGGAAGGATATTATGTGTTCTCATTGGTGATGTTGGTAGTCATCGTTATTGTGTAATAAATATTAATGAATATGTATAATTCTTCAATGCAATGGAAACACTTGTTTCTATTTTTCTTTAATGATGTAGTGATATGCATGCACATACATAAATAATATGTTGAAATTAATATTGGAATTTAAAATACACACTTAGAATCTAAATATACATTATTGTAATCCAAATACACACTTTTAGAGTTTGATATTCATACTTTTGAAATTTAAAAAATCATAGTTTTTAAATATAAATTCACACTTTTGGAATCAAATTTCACATTTTTAGAATCAAAATTCACACTTTTGGAATCAATGAGCCATGTGCATCTACATGTTTTTTTGAAAATAAGTTTTATAATAGTGTAGGTGGCGATCAACATTCCCATATGAAAGAATTGTTGATGGAACAAGACCATTGAAAACAGGGCTCATTGGCAAGAGGGTACGTTAGCACAACAAGATTGTTGACAAAGGAAACATCAACATGAGTGTTAGATCAACAAGATAATCATCAATAAGGATGTCAATGATAATATATCTTCCACCAAGGAGGCATCAACAAGTGGATTGTCAGTAAGGAGGTTTTCAACTAGGGACTTGTCTCCAAATGGGATTTTGATAATAGGTTGTCGATAAGAAGCTAGTACACATAACTTCAATGATAAAAGGGTGTCTCAATGGTTTTGTTTAGCAAGTGAAAAAATTTCAAGTATTGATTTATAATGGGGGAAGTATTAATTGTAGAGGGAAATTTCATAACATTAAACTTGGTATAGGAGACCATAGTTTATCAAGGCCCATGTAGTTCATTCCCACTAGAGGAGTAGATGTTTTTCTAGGGATTCAATGGTTGGGAAGCTTGGGTATACTTTCTACAAATTGCAATTAATTCTTCATTAATTTTTAATTAGAAGGAATTCAATATGAACTCAAAGAGTTAAACTATACACCCTCTCAAATCAACAACTCTCATAAAATGGAAAAGCTCCTAAAAAATGGTTGTACTAGAGTTATTGCTAGAATTTATTCTATGGAAGTGAAGCATGAAGACGAAAACATTCTATTGGTGAACTGGAATATAGTACGATTGTAGAAGGCATAAGGATGATTGGAAATTAAATATTTTCAACTAATGAACTTAGATTTAGGAGCTAAAGTCATTTGGTGTCTTATCTCAAACTATAAGGTGTTAGTGATTGAGCAAAAATATGAAGATAATTCAACTTTAAAACTTTAATCCATAATAGCAGTGCATATAGATCTCATCAATATTCCAAAGACATAAATCAAACCATAGAACATAGGATATACCTTGGGAAAACCCTCCACTAATTTGGAGGATAAAAAATCCAACAAACAATCTTAGAGTATGATTGATAATTAGCAGAGAACGATTACAACACAATAGCTAATTACCTTCTCCGAGAGCACCAGAGAGTAGAGAACAAATGGAACACTATGATGATATTTCCAAGTGCATAACACTTTAATAACAAGTCAAATTAGGTCATACAAGGAAGGTAGCGAATATTGCATGCTTCAGTTAGTTAACACTAAACACTACTTTAACTTCAACCATGTTACCTCACTTACTTGGTGCCATGTTGGCATTCCATAATTATCTCTCACAAGAAATATATGCACCCTCCATTAATTCACTGAGTTTAATTGTCTCTAACTGATTTGTTAACTAAATGAACTGAACTGAATGGAATTGCATGCAACTGAATGGAACTGGGTGCAACTCAATGGATTTGCATGCAACTCAATGGAACTACATACAACTGAACAGAACTGAATGTAACTGAACAATATTGAATGTAACTAAACATAACTAAAAGTAACTGAACATCACTGAAAGTAACTAAACATAACTAAATGTAATTGAATGTAACTGAACAGAACTGAATGTAACTGAACAAAACTGAATGTAGCTAGAGTTTCTCCATCAGTGTCATCTTCAATAACCAATTGCATAAATTAAGGAGTTGATTCCTTAATTAACTGAAACTTGTTTATCACCACTAAGACGCAACTGATGTCTTATCAATTCGATTTCTCTTGGAGGCATGCATGGGAAATTCAAATTCTCTCTCTATCTTTATGCTCATATTAATTTTCTATGCATGGTCCATATGTGTTTCATTAATTCTATATCATATCATACTCATAATAATTGTTCCAAACCTATGATCATATGTACTACCCCAGGTCATATAGTCACATGCTAAAGTAAATCACTCTAGGGCTAGTTAATCCCTAAAGGAGACTTGTAGAACCTATTGACCATGACTAGCCATACATCACATAGTATATCCTCGAGACTTAATACAACATAAGTAATGTGAACTTAATACACCATAAGTTCCAAACTTGATACAACACAAGTCTCAAACTTTAACATAAGGTCATGATCTTAACCATAAGATCCTAGTACTAGCATCTCTCTCGAATATGAAAATGCCATGTGAACTTAATACAATACAAGTTCCCGACTTGATACAACACAAGTCTCATACCTTAATACAACATAAGGTCAAGGAGAATATATGAACACAATTACAACATAGATTTCAGACTTGATTACAACACTAGTCTCGGACCTTAATACAACATAAGGTCATGGAGAATAACTCCCAAATATGTACTCTCAACATAAGGAATGGTGGAAGAAATCCCTTTTTATGGAAATATTTTCATCAATCCAAAATTACACAAGTGGAAGCTCTAGTTTGGGAGGGACCTAGATCACAAATCTAGAAACTATGCATTTTGTCTGCATTTTTAGTGGTGAATCACTTAAGTTGGAATCCATGAAATGGGAAATAAATCAATATTTTGATAGACAAGTTGAGAATAGTAGAATCGTTTGCTGAGAATGAAAATTTGCAAGATCTATGTGTGTGGATGAGAGATAGAGACTTCAAAAAACTATATGAAATTTCTATTTGGGATCATGAAATAGGGATATGGAAAGGGTGGGAGTAGCTAGCTATGCCTTCGCATCTCAATTATCAATGGGAAGAGCTAGTACAAAATCTCAAGGGAATGGCACCCTTGGGAAGCAACCACAAAGACAACAAAGCATGGTGGTTAGGAAAGAATTTATCCTACTCTTTCAAGGAATTGTATGCCCATCTAAGAATTAGTCCATAAAGTATGCATCTCCTAGTTTGTAGAGTAAAATCTGGAACAAAGAGAGACTACAAAAAATTAATACTTTATTTTGGACATTAACACATGGGAAAATATTTACTGCTGAAAATATCAAGAAAAGGAATGTGCAAGGACCTTCGTGGTGTGTTGTATGCAAAAATGTAGAAGAAACAACATAGCATATATTCTGAAATTGTGATTTCACTCTACAGATGTGATGCCATGCCTTTGGAGAAGTGAGATATATTCTAGAAATTCCAAGAGCCTAGACAAATATGTTTGTTAAATGGAAAGGGAAATACTCTTCCCATTTGAAATTAAGGTATGTTCCAATGTGTTTTTGGGAGGCCCTACCAAAATATCTATACTGTAAGGCCTGGTTGGCTTGAAATGGTATCATATTTAACCTCACCTCATTCATTGTTGTCACAATGGCCACAAAATTTGTTGCACTTCTCTCGTAGGTTTTGTCTTCCAAAGGAATCAACTCAAAATAACTTGATGAGCTTGAAGAAAACTGAAAAGCATGGTTGACTGGGATTAAGGCTTCAGATCATGCTTTTGGCTTCATTAAAATCCCTAGCTTAACTCTTGACTATTGTCTTCGACCAAGTAAAGTGGAATTTAAAAGGTGGATATGATGTCGTGGACAATGTTTTCTCTTTTTTGATGGAGCAGTCAAAGGAAATCTAGGGGTAGCAGGAGCAAGAGGGTTCCTTATGAAATTTTTTTATAACCATGAAGAATTAAAGTATGCATGGGGTCTAGGCCATGCAACGAACAATCAAGTTGAATACTGGGTGTTGTGGCAAGTCCTACACTTTCTTCTCGAGCAAGGCTAGAAGAAAGCTATAGTTTTTGGAGACTCTCTCATGGTCATACAACATATTCAAGATTCAGGAAAAAAACAAATGGAATCCTCTTCCATTGACCTAAAGTATCCTTCTATTCATTGAACAATTTGAAGGAATAACCTTCTTCCATGTTTTACAAGGTTTAAATGGACAATCAGATACAATGGAAAATAGAGGTGCATTCTTAGAGAAAGGGATACTGGAATATGAACGAAACACTACAAAACTTCATTCCCCCATGACTCTGCAAGAAAAAAATACGGGTTTGATATTTCATTTTTAAGTCAATGGTGGACACAAATAATATTCGTGACAAGCTCGAGCAACAAATGGTCCTCTTGGCATTGGCATTGGATGTGGGAAAATGATCTCAGTTTTATGTTGGCTGTGTGTGTCTTGTTCTTCTGGAAATGACATACCTCACCCCCAAAATAATCCTTTTTAATATGTGAAGGATACTCATATGAGATACGATGGAGTCGGGAAAGGGGAATTATGAGCACATGTAGTAGGATCAATTCGACAGGTGAATTCAAATCGCATTTGATCTCATTCTAGCAAAAATTTGAGAAAATATATGCATCAACAAAAAAGGGAGATTGAGAAAATAGTACAAGACATGTTAGGTGTGGGTATTATTCAACCAAGCAAAAGATCCTAAAATTTCAGCACCAATAATGATGGTGAGAAAAAAGGTAATGACTAGAGAATGTGTCCTAATTACAGAGATCTAAATAAAACCAAAGGATAAATTCCCTATTCCAAATATTGTTGAGCTATTAGATGAGCTTCATGTTGTGGGTTATTTCACAAAATTAGATGTTAAATTAAGATACCACAAAATCAAATTAAGAGGATAGACATTCCCAAAACGTATTTTAAAACACATGAAGGGAACTATGAGTTCTTGGTCATTCTTTTTGGACTGACTAATTTTCTCCTTATACTTAAATTCAAATCTTTTTGAATATTTTTTTGACCTCATCTCAGAAATTTTGTGTGGGTTTTCTTTGATGACATATTTATGTATAGAAAATAATGGGAAGAGCTATTGGATATTATGGGCAGACCCGGGTTTACTTATAATGTACCAACAACACCCCTAACTCACTGGCCCTTTCAGCAACAGACCGCAGAGCGGCCTGAAGTCTCACCCGAAGTGATCTTAGATGGGTTGGCTAAAGACTCAAGTGTCCTTAACCAGGTTCTATAGCATCCTGGTGTCTCACGGCTCTTCTTAGCCAGCGAGATCTTTCTGCGAGTCGCAATTCTCCCTTCCTCGCGGACTCTGACAGGGGGAGGACTCCTATCGCATCGCAGCGACTAGGATGATGCAGAAACTCTCCCTTCCACATTTCTCATGATCTGCGATATCTCGCACCACAGCTCCTCTGTCAGTGCGATATCGCCTTCTGTCAATGCAATATCTCCTATAGTACGACCCAATGCGACTCTCAAGGTCCAAAGGGTTTCCCACTAGGAGGAATAGCTCAGCTAACCTCCAACAGGGTGTTAAACAACCTTACATGAACTTCATGGTTCAACACACTCACATCACTATACTTAACTTACTGAATAAGTATACGGGAAGCACTTAACAAAGTGACTATTACTGTGTAAAACAAGCACTGATAAACTCATAAGCAGACACTTGATACATTTAAACTCGCCTTTAACCTTCTATAATGCTGTAACTAAATGAGAACATACAGACATTTACTAACTGATATACGGCATTCATGTAACAGATAACAGATAGCAACTAAGTAAAGCATAATCACATGAAGCAGTCACATAACACACTGATTTTACGTGGTTCATTTACAGGGTAGAAGCTATGTCCACGGGAACTGGTTTATATATTATAACTTGGGGGAGTAAACACAGTTCCGCTACAACCTCATATGCAGCTGAGATCTTCTGGGTAACTCCGCGTACACCGTCGGGAGCCCTTCTCTCTTAGATCTCTTCTCTTCTTATATTGCTTCTCTTACAATATACTCTTCCTCTCTCTCTCTCTCTCTCAATCCCTGCGGATTGTTACATACATACTCTAGGAGTCAGCTACTGGTTACAGTAAGATACTACAGACTAAATAACAGAACCAGAGCTCGGCTCTTCTATAATATAAAATATCTATGAGCTAAAAAATCATCAACTGACTAGCTAAATGTCTGAATAGCTAACAGACTGTCTGACTAGCTGAATAGCTAACCTTTTACAATACAAAATACATCCCTTTATAGGCGGCCCGAAGGTCTCGCCATTACAACACTGTGGGCCTCTCCCAACAGTAACCCAAAACCCTAACTATGACAGTCAGTCTATCTGTACTCGAACTGTCGCTTTCCATCACACCACAACTTTCTGCAGTCTTCCACGCTTCCCGGCGCTGACTGTGGGTACTGGCGCCGCTTCCTTTTCTGTCCTTCATCTTCAATACCTCGACCTCATTGCTCCTTTTCCTTTATGAGGGTAGCTGAGCCCTCCTGTCTTCGTCGCTGCCTTAAGTGCAGTGGTTGAGATTTCTCCTCTCAGCCACTCAGGTACTGTTACCTTTGACTTACTCGTTCCAAAACAACAGCTTTTCCTGTAGCTGCGGGACCCTACTCCAACAAGAGCATATTAAACATGTGGATCAAGCCCTACAAATAATTGAGAACAATCAATTGTATGTAAGTCTAAATGTGCTTTTGGGAAACAAGAAATAGAAAAATTGGGTCATATTGTTTCAATGGAAGGGATGAAGGTGGACCCTTAAAAGATTAAGACTATAAAAAAATGGCCCGTTTCTATGAACATCAATAATCCTAGAGGATTTTTGGGTCTCAAGGGATATTATAGGAAATTTGTTACAAATTGTGCATGCATTAAAGGCCCACTCACATCACATCTCTCTTGAAGAAAAACCCATTTGTATGGAATGAAAATGTGATCTTGGCACTATCACTCTTAAAGGATTATGTGTCTTCTACACTAGTATTGAAAACTCTTGATTTTTGTAAACATTCATAGTCAAAAGTGATTCATTATGATAAGGAATTGGAGTATTATTGATGAAAGAAGGGAGGCCATTAGATTTCAAAAGTAAGCAATTCATGTAAAAGAGTTGGTGAAATCTACATATGAAAAAAGAAATGGCAACATTTTTACATGCAGTAAAAACATAGTGAAAATATCTCATAGGAAGGAACTTTAAAGTCAAGAGAGACTTTGAGAGTCTAAAGTACATTTTGAATCAAAGATTAATGTCATAAGAAGAGCAACAAAAATGGGTAGCAAAAATGAAAGGGTTTAATTTTGAAATTATCTACAAGAAAGGGAAGGATAATGTAGAAACATATGCCCTTTCCGGATTCGAAGATGCATATAGTTAATATTCTAGTACATCTTCCATCCATGTGTGGTTGGAATAAGCTTTTTATGAATGGAAAGAAGACAATAGTTCTAACGTAAAATACAATGTATAATAGAAGGGAAGAGCTTTGTGGAACATTGGGAGTTGAAGAGAGATATCCTTTGGTACAAGGGTAGGATAATTTCATGCCCTAATTCAAATATTAAGGGATTATCATAAGTCATTGATAGAAGGGAATTCAAGGTTCCTTGAAACATATCAAAGGATAATAATAATGAAAAAAATTGGGGGAAGGAAATGAATGAATAAATATATTCAAAATTTTGTAAGAGAAATTATAGGTGTTCCAAAGAAATAAAGGAGATAGAATCAAGCCTCAAAGGTTATTTCAACCTTTACAGGTATATAATCAAAGATGACAATAGATATCAGTGGACTTTATTACAATTTTACCAAGATTAGAAGGTAAAGATACTATTTTCGTGGTTACGGATAGACTCACAAAATATGTGATTTTCTATAGAATTCAAAGTACATATACTAGAAGCCACGAGGTGGAAGTGTTCATGAAGTAAATATATATACTTCATGGATTTTTTAAAGTGATAGTAAGTGACATCTAGATCCAAAATTCATACCAGTTTTTTGGAAAGAGTTACGGAAAATAAAGGGAACACCATTAGCCATGGGTTTGGCATATCCTCCACAAATAGATGGTTATACATAAATAATTGACAAATGTTTAGAGGGTTATATTCGTTTCTATTCTTTAGATGATAAATCTCAGTGGATCAAGTGGATGCTTCTAGCTGAGTGATGGTATACTATAAGTATCTATCATGCATCTACTAAGATGTCTCCATGTGAATCTATTTATGGTTATCAAGCTCCTAGTGTCACATCCTTTTTGTAGGACCATTCCAAAATATAGGCACTAAACTCAAACATGGAAAACACTATATAAACTTAGAAAATTCTTAAAGAAAACATTTAAATGGCCCAAAATAGGTTGAAGTGGCAAGTAGATTACTACTAAAGTAAAAGACAATTTGAGGTAGGTGATTGGATATTTTAAAGACTTCAATCTTATAAGTAATCTTCTCTCAAACAAAAGAGGAATCATAAACTTGATCCAAAATTTAATGGACCCTACAAGATTCTTCATAAGATTGGAGAAGTGGATCATGAGTTAGATTTCCCTTCTTCTCACATCCATAAGTGTTTTCATGTATCTTCCTTTAAAAAGGTTTTGAACAAACTATGCCAATGAAAACAAAACTTTGAGAATTAGATGAAGAAGGGAAGTTGATTCTTGAACCAGAAAAAGTTGTCAATTGGCATTCTTTATATCTTCGAAATAGAACCATTATGGAGTACTTAATCAAGTGGAAGTATATGCCTCCAAAAGAAGCTATAGAAAACAATTCATGAAGAAATGCTCTCAATTACAAGCCTTAAGTGAAAAAAATATTAAAGCTGGGGACTATGGCCCTAACCATCATTCATTATTAGTATATATGTTATGGTTAGGTCATGTTAGTGGTAGGATACATCATGATCACTCCATCTCCTATTTATAACCAGCACCTAGATCCATGTTAACTATGGCTCTACCAAGGGTCCGGATGGATCAAAATCCGGTGAGGTGCAAACCCTTTTTAGAGTGTGAACTCCAAGAAAGTTTTGCAGCTAAGAGATTTGATCTTTTTGGATGCTCTCTAAAGCCATAATTAATATGTATCTATGTTCCATTGTTTGTGTGTGTGTGTAAAATACAAAATAAATTAGAAATATCCCTTCATAAATTTCTCCACCAAAATTTGATTATTATCAAATCAAATATGATAATTTAACCAAAAAAATATTGTAACAAGGAACACACATATCCAGGTTGCCAAGTAGTAAGTGCTAAATAAAGATACATAAATAGGTGATAATTCAACCACTTCCAGAATCCACATAATTAATAGAAAGGTAAAGCTACATGCATGCACCCATTCAATTTTTAAAGTTTGATTTGATTTAAATTTTTTAGATTTGAATTCATGGAATTTTAAATTGAAATTCTATATATATTTATATAGGTGAGCTTTACATTTTAGCTGATTTAAATTTGGATTCCACATATTTTTGGTTTATAATTTTTTTTTAATATTGTGTTTCAATGTAATTTGAAATTGAAATTTGATTTATATTTATATAAATGTATTTTATAGTGTAGTCATTTTTTACTTGGAGTTCCCTTGTGTTTGGTTTTATAAATTTTCTTATATATATATTTTTTTGGAGCCAACATGTGCTTGGTTTTATAAAAAAATATATATATATTTATTTTATTTTTTTGTAAAGGACACAAACTTGGTTCTGTCAATTCCTGCTAGCTCATTTAATTAAGGTGTGGATCTCATCAGCACTGCTATTAAGGTTCAATTCCCCTTAAGGTGAGCTAGTTAAAAACAGATACCCAAAATCCAAACAACATCATATTCTGCAATACCTTCATTTCTTTCTCAACATCAATCTCTTCCCTTCATTTCCATGTAAAACACTCCATTCATTTCCATGTAAAACACTCCATTCATTTCCATGTAAAATAATTTACATTGCAATATTAACAACATTAACAACAATAATAAGCAAATGCTTATATTTCTTACATTAATTGGTAAAGCAAAGCCGCAAGGAATTTTGTCAACTAGTTTTGTTACAGAGTTGCATTGGCTCTTTAAATAGCAGCCATGGAGAACCTCATACTTCTGGCCTGAACTTCAGAGATCATAGCAACACCTCTGGTAGCCATTGCTTCCTCTTCCTGCATTATATTATAATATTAAATAAATATGTAAAATAATATTAAAACTTTCATATATATATATTTCATCAAATCAAATCTGTTCATGTGAATAAAATAAGGCTATGGCTTTCAATAAGCACAGAGAATTGCCTACATACACAGTATATCCACCATCTAGCCTATATATTGCTTATGCAGATTTTTTTTACGACACACTGCTCATGCTTATTCCCAGCCTAAAATAACTTTGTACCTGATGACGCTGACGTCTAAGATGAAGAACATTCATGGCTCGAGCCATTATATAGCATGGAAGAAGAAACCCAGCAGATCTCAACAGGAAAAGCTAAACTCAAAAATGAGCCAAAAATTATCAACAGTCATCCACAATGTCATCATAAAATATTTTATGAAAGGCAATAATACACCACTCACAATGAAGAAAACCGAAGAATCCTCATCTACAGGAGCTGCAGCAATGGATAGAAAATGACGAAGAAGTAACAGCACTAATAACTGCATGAGAACAGCCACACTAACAACTGCATGAGAACAGCCATCTATCTAGTTGCAAAAAGACGTTGACAAAAAGCAAAAAAGGAAAAACAGAGACAACAGAATTTCCAGGGAGTAGTTAAATGCAATCTAAACATTACAATGAAGGCTGCAGAACGGCAGCAGGCAACCGTGTTGGAATGAATTTCTGAAAAGTCATCGTAATCAACATTCACAAAATTTTGGCTTATTAATATGCTTGAGTCTTCTAACTCATCTTCATTATCGTTATACCTGCAACAACAATAACAATAATAGGTATAATCTGGTTACATTTATAAGTATTTATATTTTAGAATTTGGGGTGGAATAGCATGTATCCTTTAATTTTTCTCTAAATTAAAGGATAATACTTTTGTATTGATTAATTTTATAAGTATCTAGTTCCAAATTTGAAATAAATAATTATAAAAAATAATAAATTTGAAATAAATAATTATAAAAAATAATAACATATACAGAAACAGACAATTCTCCTTCCCCACTAAGAAAAAACAAATAGGTAAACTTCCATTCATCCCAGAACCTACGGATCTAATGGCTCACTTCTGCTCTACTCATAATTTAGAGGGCTTAATAAAAAAATCCCAATTCAAAATTTGTGAGTAGCTATTCAACACAAATTCCAGTAATTTTTATCTAATCTTTAATACGACCAAATGTTGGAAGGGCCTAATAGCTCTTACCTTGGATTCACTGAAGTAGGTCTCGGTAGCGTTGTGTATCCGCTCTTATAAGTCTGGAACCATTCACCAAATATTCTTTCTCAGGCAACTGAAACTAGCAGATGGTGAACTAGGAGGAGTTTTAGTACTTAGAATCATGGATAAACTGAAGTTTACCTGATGGCAAATTTCACAGGTGGTGTCTCCTTTTTCGTTGCACCAGCGTTGCACGCACTTGCGATGGGCAAACTGCATACCAACACAATACTCAAACCTTAAGATCTATAGATTGAACCATCAATTACAAAGAGAGAGAGGAGAGTTTATCCATAGATTGAACTATAAATCAATGCCAAAAACAGGAGGAGATTTTATAGTGTTCAAAGTTATTGTAAGAACAGTACAAGATAGGGATATGGAACTGTTGATTCACATGACTTATGAATCTAATATTCAAACTTGACTATCATTTTTGGAAAAAAATAACATAAAGGTTAGATAAGGTTTTATAAGTATGACTTGCATTTATGATGATTTTCCTTCTGTGAAGACTAACAAGCTTTGTTTGAGTATATATTTAAAGTTCTGATTTATATAGGTTGGGAGTCTCATAAGCCTGAAACTAATCTTCGAACTAAAATCTCAATAGTCCCAATTTCTCATATACTAAATAACTAAGTTTTAAGCAGAAAATCAAATTTAAAAAACCCTAAGATCTGATTTTATATTCAAACTTAACTACAATCTTACGAAACAAGAACATAGAAAAAACAAGAACACAACAATCAAATTTTATAGTCATAAAAACCATTCCAAAACATTGTTTTTTCATACCCATAGCCACCCACACAGAACTTCCTTAAATTAAAAATTGCAACAACCAACCTTGACACTTCCGGAGCAAGCGCAGGGGACTTCAAGGTTGAAGATTTCTTCCTCCTCTTGGCATATTCTACACTCAGCAGGGCCTTGTGGCGATGCTGTGTTCCACCATATCTCTTTCTCTTCGGGATCATCTGAAGCTGCTATGATGGTTATGGGGTGATAATCTGGCCGATCATATACAGGACGAGCACAATCCATTACAGCAGCTTCTGCACGAGGAGGAGTAGAAGAAAACCGGATGTCGATTCCATGTATATGGAAGGAACAGTGGTCGTTCATGGCGTCCTGTTTCCAACAAAAACAGTTTTTTTTAGTGGAGTTTCAAAGCTCGACCAGGATTATATAAAGTAATAATAATAATGACTGCCATCAGAGCAGTTTTTTCAGAGGACTGTCAAATGCCTGTCTCGATCCCCAAAGTCTCACCTGCTTCAAATATACCTCCACCACTCGCTCTATACGTGTGAGACCGCTGGTTTGGCTAGAGTGGTGGGCTCGGGCAGGGGGAAGGAGCAGGTAGCGGAAAAACCTCCGGGAATGAATTAAAAAACCTCTAGTTTTTCAAATTGACCGAGTCGGGTGGACGCGGTCAACAAGAAAATAGAGGAAAATTGGACACGTAACAAGTGTGGTGTATAAGAGCGAGAGCGAGCGCGAGCGCATTCGCATGATGCCTCCTCCACCAAGCATGTAAATTCGATGTGAAAACGATAGTTTTATTTATTTATTTTCTTTTTCATTTTTTTATATTTATACTTGTAGTTAAAATAGCATTTATTGGTGTTGTTTTTTTTTACTTTTGAATGGGGATGGAGTTTGATCTCTATCCATCTTGAATTGCACGAGGATAAGACAAGTGAAGATGAGACAAGAATAGATGTAGCTGAATGGGCAAACTAATCACTTCACAAAGCATTAAAAATGGGTGAACGGGAATGTTGAAATGAACTCTAAAGTAATCACTGAATACAGAATTCCCTATCAAGTTGATGGTACACTTGCAAACAAAGATTCCATTATCAGCCACCGCTTCCAAGCAAAGACCTTGTCCCCAACAACCTTTGGCGGCCTTGGAATTGAATTGCTTTGACAAGATGGAAGTATGAATGTCATTGATAGGAACAGAGATGGGACTAACAATTTTATGGCTTTGTAAGCATCGATGTTTTCATTGATGGGAACAAATATGGGACTAACAAGCTCATGACATTGTAATCGACTAACAAGCTCATGGCTTTGTAATCATCGATGTTTTCATTGATGGGAATTGAGATGGGACTAACAAGTTCATGGCTTTGTAATCATCGATGTTTTCTAATGGAACGTAAGTCAATGGACATAATTAGCAACTAACACAGTATGGGACATGAGGCACATGAGACATAAATATGAGTGATTGAATGTATATTTAAATACATAGGGTTTGGTAATTATCATGACGACTTTGTCATTTAAATCCTTCACAATTGCTAATTGAAAATCAAATTTGTTTGAGATGCATAGGTTGTATCATTAAGGTATCTCTAGGAACTAAAGGGCATATCTAGATTTTTTTACTGTGATGAAGGATAATAGTATTTATATATTGAACTAGTCTTAATCGTTATATTAACATTAGTTTCAAATGCCATGTCATTAACAAACTAGAACCCAAAGAAAATTAATTCATTTATACATGCATTGGTGTCATGTCATACTGACCATTTTTTCACATTTCAAATTTGTGAAAATGATTGATGAAAGAAAACAACAATGTGTTGGTTATACCACTTCATGTAACATTTTAGGTCACTGTGCCACTTTCCTCCCTTGGAAATCCAATAAGGCAATGAATTTGTAGTTGTAAAGCAAATCGAGTGCGACCACTAGTAAAAGATGGTTTTCTAGTAGCCATTGCAATTTCTCAACATTGCTCGATGACCAGACTATAACGTAGGCCCAGTTTTAGAGGAAGTTGATCTCATAACCCGACATTTAGATATAAAAAAATTAACGTTATAAGATCCTTAACCAAATTAGTGCATGAATCAAAATAAATAAATAAAATTATTTTAAGATCAACCAACTATTAGATTGAGTTCAACACTAAATAAAAAATAGATAAATATGATAAGAATGAAGCTATGACATTAAAACTTGCTCTAACAAGTATACATAACAATTCAACAGCATAGTAGACATCTTTCTTTATGAAGCTATGACATTAAAATTACTCTAACAAGTATACCATAACAATTCAACAACATAGTAGACATCTTTCTTTATGAAGCTATGGCATTAAAATTTACTCTAACAAGTATACCATAACAATTCAACAACATAGTAGACATATTTCTTAATGATCCTAACATGCCCTTGCAGTCCAACAAAAAATGGTTGGATATGCCTCTCGCTTATGTGCTCAGTGAACTCTATGTACTTGTTGAACAAAGCTTTCACATCCCCAAATCAGCATAGAGCAAAAACGTGAACTTCTAGGTTCAACGAAGGGACATATCATAAAGTTGTGCATTGGTCATGGGTTCAATATGCACAAACTCCTCACCTCACTCTTCACAATCATGAGATTATTGTGATGTACATATCAGTGTGTTGGCACAATTCGTATTCAAATCCCCAGAGGTGTTGATCGTAGTACAGTAGAAGGAGAATGGTGATAGTGGCAACAACAATGAGTTTTGAGATATAAAAATCAAATGAATAAGACAACAAATTTGATTAAATGATAAAGATTTGAGCAATAATCTTTTCTAATAACATGTTTAAGTGTAATTAAATGATTTTATATCATTATCATCTTTATTATACCTGCCTCCGACTGGTATATTGCAATCAGTCGAATTCAAACAGCGTTGACTTTGGGTATTAGTTGGTGCATATCGATGCATATTTAAAGGATTAAAATCTCTATTCCAAAGTTTAACTTTGTAACCTGAAAAATAGCAATTTTTAAATTTATTAAAATCGTATTTATTTGTGTTGCTATTGGGTAAGCAGGGATGATGTCATCCTCGAAGTTTGCTATCTGGATTTGGGTCGACACTTGTAACAATGACATCATATGTAACTGATGTAACTTTTCACCTACCCGCTGGCCGCTGTCCTGCCATCGCTGGTGGTTACCTGGAACTCGCTGGTGGTTACCTGGAACGAAAGGCTCTGCCCGTTCAGGTAGGAATTGCTTTGCCAGTTCTGTCCCCAATTGCGTGACATGGGCTGCCAGCCAGTCCTCGACCCTTTTATCGAAACGGCGTG
The DNA here is from genome assembly GCA_001517045.1 of Pseudotsuga menziesii. Taxonomy (NCBI): domain Eukaryota; kingdom Viridiplantae; phylum Streptophyta; class Pinopsida; order Pinales; family Pinaceae; genus Pseudotsuga; species Pseudotsuga menziesii. The sequence continues at coordinate 439,188 of LPNX010345289.1, forward strand.
GACATCTCCAACTCCTCCAACATTGGAGATAAGCACCAGGTTGAAGTATGAGTGACCATTCACGGTGAAACGAATTCCTCCCTTCCTCAAGCAGGGGACCCTGCATTGTCAACCTCTTAGAAATTTGTAGCAAGAGAGAAAGACTGAGGAATTTGCAATGCGAAGTTTGAATTCAATTTGTATAAGCAAATGATAATTACCTTCTGTAGAGGATGGGGACGATCCCACTCCTGTATTTGGCGATCTTCTGATAAGCGGGCTCCGCCATATCGAAGTGTTGCAGGGGTGGGTTGCACCATCCACCGTTGTTACTAGAGAGAGCGTTGTTTGGTGGGCAGAATTTGGTGGCTGTGACCATCACAGTCCCGGGCAAACACCACTGGGGATCGTCATTGCGTTGCATTTCATAGCAGGCTCCACAGCTGAGCCCATCATTGAAAAGCGCAGTGCTCAAAGCAGCAGTGTTGGTTCCATAGCCTTGGCTGTAAAGATTGTCGTATCCACACGCCCCTCCTGCACCGTTTTCACAGCCAGAAATTCAGGGTCCAAACAATCAAAAGAGATCCTGCTTTCTACAAAACTGTATTATATATGAAATATAGAAAAAGATATGAGGGATTTCAAAGCTTACCCATTGTCCCAGAAGCATCATTTGGTTATCAATAAAAATCATCCAAACTATGTCATTACATCTATGATATCATTTTTCTGTCAGTAAAACCTCAAACTACTGTCAAAGATTTAAGATTTAAGTCACAAATTTGATAGAAAATCCAATTATGATCTTGTTT
>LPNX010345289.1:450516-464907 GCA_001517045.1 Pseudotsuga menziesii
AATTTTTCACATTTCAAATTTGTGAAAATGATTGATGAAAGAGTACAACAATGTGTTGGTTATACCACTTCATGTAACATTTTAGGTCACTGTGCCACTTTCCTCCCTTGGAAATTCAATAAGGCAATGAATTTGTAGTTGTAAAGCAAATCGAGTACGACCACTAGTAAAAGATGGTTTTCTAGTAGCCATTGCAATTTCTCAACATTGCTCGATGACCAGACTATAATGTAGGCCCAGTTTTAGAGGAAGTTGATCTCATAACCCGACATTTAGATATAAAAAAATTGACGTTATAAGATCCTTAACCAAATTAGTGCATAAATCTAAATAAATAAATAAAATTATTTTAAGATCAACCAACTATTAGATTGAGTTCAACACTAAATAAAAAATAGATAAATATCATAAGAATGAAGCGATGACATTAAAATTTACCCTAACAAGTATACATAACAATTCAACAACATAGTAGACATCTTTCTTTATGAAGCTGTGACATTAAAATTTACTCTAACAAGTATACCATAACAATTCAACAACATAGTAGACATCTTTCTTTATGAAGCCATGTGTTACGGAGAGAAATTTGTATGGCTTGGGGTACCACAACAGACATCTTGACTCCAGAAATCAATCCTTTCCAATATGCAATAGAAATTAAATATCTAACACTAAAGGATCAGACCTCGTACCTTATTCCGAACGGTTGAAGTAGATCCCCGTTGAGCTTTCCAACTTCAGCTTGTATTGATAAATCACTTCCTCAAAAACAAGTAAACAAGACAAGCATACTATATATATTGGTGTTAGATCTATTCTAGCATATATAATCAACAATGTATAAGCATTTGAAATCACCCATGGATGAAATATTCAGTCAAACATACATTATTGGATAGGAAAAGATATTTCTATTAATATAAAATCAGATATGACAATGGATACAACATCTGTCGGCACGTCTGTGAATCGGAGAAACTGAATCCCCCTCCACCACCTCAATCCTCCATCTCTCGATAGCAAGCTCACAAGCAAAAGACAAGCTTGGGAAGAACACAAAAGTGCTCCAAGGGACAAAGGGATGCATACTCAAGCACAAGTTCAGGCAACAATGGACTATAGTTTCTTTGCTCTCAATTCTCTCATATCTCTTCAATGTATCCAAGAGTTCCTTATATAGCTTTTCAAAGGGGTAATGAAAGGTTGAATCTGAGCAAGATCAAGGCATATGGAAGGCCAGGAGTCAAGTGAGTCAGATCCATGTCAAGGAAAACTCCAAAACGATTTGGATTTTGTACACATCCCGATGTACGCGGTTTTAGGGGTCAAACCCGCGTATACACACGATTAGGGGTTTAAAATTCATGTATATGAATTTTCACATGTTTATAGGTATGGTCTAGGAAACATCAAAGGACAAAAAATGGTCCAAGGGGTCTAAGGAGTCTGCAGAGGAACAGGGGAAGGACATACAAGTGTGATTCACCTAGTGTGGTAAAATCAGCTATAACATATGCCCCCTAATGTGTAAGGTCAGAGGGGTCATACGATGGACGAAATACATTATAATTCCATCCCAGAAGTGGAGTGATGAAGGATCCCAAATGGAAGACCAGCCACCCAATTAGCATAGTACAATGATACAACTCTACACATAACTGTAAATACATATAGCAGTCCCGGATACATAAGAGTACAATGGCCATGAATAGGCATGATACAAAATATCACATAAGTGGTCATCGCCACGTACAATATACATAGATCAGAATCTCCATGATGAAGATATACAAAGGATCATGATCTCCATAATGACTGAATAAATACAATGGATCAAGATCTCCATAATAGCTGGAAATGTATGACATATACAGGAATCAAGTCACGAGAGCTGAAATCTCATGAACACTGGCACGGTCAAGGAGGTAGGATATAAGAGATGCCACCAATCTGGAAGGTATTCTACACAAACCTCTATGAGTAAATGTCCTACTATGTGAATAGAGGTGTCGAGGTCGAACGTAGTAGTCCATCGTCTGATTACCAGTCATTGATGTATACCGTTAACAGACGCAAGATCACCCACTGATAATGAAAATGGGAATCAAGGTACTAGACTGCAAACTAACAAGTGTGAATAAATGTGTTGAGGTCGAACACTTGAGAGGATCCATCGATCAGGGGACATTGATGTATTCCCAAAAACTATCGATGGCGAGAGAACCTGCCACTGATGATTGCAAGTCTCAAGGCACTAAAAAATGACTCTAGATTCCAATCCCAGAATAAATGATCTGGAGTCGATGGGATGAAATCCACTGGAAGGAGGGCATTAAGGAATCCCCCATCAACCAACACGAGGTACTCAGCAAAGCTTTATAATGTGGAAGGACTCGATCATAAGGTGCACGAATTAGTAACTGTACCGGGAATGGTCGACATGCAAAGTCAAGATAACTGACGAATGGCCGACTCAGGTTTCAACTTCCTTCGAACAAGAGCATAACGAAAAATGGTGACTAAATAAAGGCAGCATAGACTCGATATACAAAACTGGGACATCTTTGTGACACAGGAGGCATCGATAGAGGCTCCATGGGGACTGGAAGCTTAACTAGTCGGTGGAGATAAACTCAGATAAACGAGTACAACTACTAAAGTCAAACTATAAACCCAACCAATGGATGTGATATATAGTGCTCTGTTCGAAGGTGACACGACTTGACAACTGCCAAAGATAACATCTTTCCTTGTTCGACTTTTTGGTTTTTTGATTTTTTTTTGGACTTTTTCAAATATTTAAAAAGCTTGAAAAAGAATAAAACTGCTTTATAGTTAAAGAATAGGAGGAGACGAGTGTCATAGGGGCAAACAAACTAGTTCCAAGTAGTGGAACATACCTATGCTCAATACAAGGATATATGTGTAGGATAGCAACACTCGGGGGAAAGTCCCCTCCCGGTAAAATAGGGAATCAAGCTTATATGAAATGGCTCTGCATGGCTAGACATGAGACAAGCTCAGGCTATATGGCTGATACTCAAAGTCAGGGAAGCCAACATAAGGCTCAAGAAGGCAGGCAAAGCTCATGATAATGCAATTACGACTTGACATAAGGGAGTCCCAGGGAAATGACTAGCATAAAGGTCAAGAGGAGTATGAAGCTCTTGCTCAAGGACATGGCGGGACTAAAAAGGACTCCCAGACCTAAGAGAGGACTCACAGCATGGGTACCAAATGCAAAAAGGAGCTAACTAGGACACCCATGTATAGGAAATCTCTACCATTCACATAGTACCACTTCTAACAACAGCATGAAGGTTCCGTGATACCATGGAATGGGGTCGTACCTAAGGTTAAGATGGAATAGTCATAAGGAAATGCATAAGTGCAAGAAAATGTGAAATCCTAACCTGTATGCCAGTTCAGACATAATACCTGTGATAGGCACGAACAAGTCAAAACCTTAGAGAGAGTGTAAAAACACTGGACCCTACATGACAACTATATTAGTCCAAAACAACCCAGAATAGTCAATAAAGAATCCAAACTATAGGGAATAGGGAGAAATGATCATGACAACTGAACCCAAAGGAAATAATGCGGTGAATGATGGGACATGAAAAAGGAAAGTAAGGTGTAGACCCAACATTCACGCATCCACTACCACCCCCGTGAGGGTGACCACTGGTGTAAAGACCGAGTGAAGGGAATAAAAATCTTCCACAAATGGAGTAGAGGATGGAATATAACCATTCCCAAATCTATGAGCATGGTAAGGGGCTGTGATGCCCCCAAGTCTGACACCAGGGTCCGTACTAGGACCAAGGATGGGCGATCGGATACCAGGCATGCCGAAAATAAAAGGACCCAAACTCAAGAGAGCATAAATATACTCAAGTAACCATGATCCCAAAGGACAACTAGCGCACAAAGAGCACACTCCTAAGAAAATCTACAGCCAAAATACAAGCAAACAAAGGGGAGGATATGTGAGCTCCTGAATGCAGTAGATATGTCTCGCCTAGGAGAGGATCGAAACTCCCATACACTACAAGCGGAGGTACGTAACCAATTATAGTGGCCCTCAGCTTCAACGCATAAAGCGATTGTACTGTCCGACCCCTACCTGGCCGGGACACCTGCAGAATAACATCTACGAAGCACCCCCTCGATAACCTAGGAAAGGAAACTAAGGTCACCTCAATATAATCAATGCTCAGGCGAACAGTCGCAGGCGGGATCGACCGTATGGGTAGGGTAGCAAAGCCTGAAACTCTCAAAAGAGCCCCTAGATATGAATACAATCCTGGAAATATCTCCGGTGCTACTCATTTATGACTAGGGGTCATCCCAATCAATAACTTCTCACACTGCCTCGTGCTTAACTCCCTTTTGAGAGGAGGATCCTGAGAAACACCAATTATACCAAGGAATTTCACACTCTCACCTGGACAGACACATACATGTTGTTGTTTAGTGGTCTTGGAGAATTTACTGACAATGAACTTTTCCAAGACCCTAAAAACTAATCTTGTTGGTGCACCCTATAAAAGAAAAGAGAGTAATTCATTTTATTATGCGTTGTTTTTCATTGGCTGTAATTACTCAAAGGGAAATGGCCATGCAACTAATGACATTATGACTCAGCAGTGAAATAAATATGCACACCATAACAAACAATGCTAAGTGCAATCTTTGTCAAATGAAAAATAGGGTATGCCACTACATGAGATGCATAAATATATATTCCTTCCTGAATGCCAATGCAATCCTTCCTATATGAAAGCCTAAACACAACTCTCATCCAAGCAATCCAATGCAAGTACCTCCTCAAATCCATATCTAAGATGCAACTACTTTGTATTTTTCAATATAAAAGAATGAAAAATGCAATAAAAGTCATCTAAAACTTTCAGTCTCTGTAGCAAGTATAAAACACAAGCCCAACAAGACACCGAGACAAAAAGAGTAATGCACTAATGGCAAAATAAAAAGGATAAATGACTAAAACTACTTTCAAAGAAAAATCAATGAAAAGGCGGTCTTTGGTCACAAAAGAAGCATCCAACAGACAACATCAGACCCAAGAAAGACCCAACCACACTCACAACCCACCCAACAACTTCCCACAACATCAAACTCACCAAAATGGAGGATGTACACAATTGTTTAAAGAACAACTGTGTATATACGCGACTTTTGGCCAAAAACCTGCGTGTATACGCGACTTTTGGCTAAAAATATGCGTATGTACGTGACTTTTGGCCAAAAACCTGCGTATATAGAGAAGGCAGTGGTAAAAAGCAGGCCAAGGGTCAAACAAATAAAGGGGAGTGTCAATGGATGAACATACTATAAAATGCAACACAGAAACAAGGAGAAACAAAGAGCAACTCAATAATATCAAGCACATTGTGCCCCCAACCCCAAAGAAAAACAAGGAACATCCCCAACGGAGTCACCAATTCTATTACAGAGAGAAATTCCTATGGCTTGGGGTACCACAACAGATAGCTTTACTCCAGAAATCAATCATTTCCAATATGCAATAGAAATTAAATATCTAACACTAAAGGATCAGACCTAGTACCTTATTCGGGACGGTTGAAGTAGATCCCCATTGAGCTTTCCAACTTCAGCTTGTATTGATAAATCACTTCCTCAACAACAAGTAAACAAGACAACCATACTATATATATTGGTGTTAGATCTATTCTAGCATATATAATCAACAATGTATAAGCATTTGAAATCACCCATGGATGAAATATTTATTCAAACATACATTATTGGATAGGAAAAGATATTTCTATTAATATAAAATCAGAGATTACAATGGATACAACCTCTATTGGCACGTCTGCGAATCAGAGAAACGGAATCCCCCACTTGGGCCTCCACCACCTCAATCCTCCATCTCTCGATAGCAAGCTCACAAGCAAAAGGTGAGCTTGGGAAGAACACAAAAGTGCTCCAAGGGACAAAGGGATGCAAACTCAAGCACAACTTCTAGCAACAATGGACTATAGTTTCTTTACTCTCAATTCTCTCATATCTCTTCAATGCATCCAAGAGTTCCTTATATAACTTTTCAAAGGGGTAATGAAAGGTCGAATCCGAGCGATCTCAAGGCATATGGAAGGCCAGGAGTCAAGTGAGTTGGATCCATGCCAAGGAAAACTCCAAAAGGATTTGGATTTTGCACACATCCCGATATACGCGGTTTTAGGGGTCAAACCCATGTATATACGCGATTAGGGGTTTAAAAGTCGCGTATATGAATTTTCACATGTTTATAGGGATGGTCTAGGAAACATCAAAGGACAAAAATGGTCCAAGGGGTCTAAGGAGTCTGTAGAGGGACAGGGGAAGGCCATACAAGTGTGATTCACCTGGTGTGGTAAAATCAGCTATAACACCATGACATTAAAATTTACTCTAACAAGTATACCATAACAATTCAACAACATAGTAGACATATTTCTTAATGATACTAACATGCCCTTGCAGTCCAACAAATAATGGTTGGATATGCCTCTCTCTTATGTGCTCAATGAACTCTATGTACTTGTTGAACAAAGATTTCACATCCCCAAATCAGCATAGAGCAAAAACGTGAACTTATGGGTTCAAAGAAGGGACATATCATAAAGATATGCATTGGTCATGGGTTCAATATGCACAAACTCCTCACCTCACTCTTCACAATCATGAGATTATTGTGATGTACATATCATTGTGTTGGCACAATTCGTATTCAAATCCCCAGAGGTGTTGATCGTAGTATAGTAGAAGGAGAATGGTGATAGTGGCAACAACAATGAGTTTTGAGATATAAAAAACAAATGAATAAAACAACAAATTTGATTAAACAATCAAGATTTGAGTAATAATCTTTTCTAATAACATGTTTAAGTGTAATTAAATGATTTTATATCACTATCATCTTTATTTTATATTAATATTATAAAATATTATTTAATAAATAAAATTTATATACATTAATAAAATGATGACTGGCCTTTGTGTGCATTGATTTTATTTATTTATTTTAGTATTGAAATAAATATTGAGGATGTGTTCTTTATAGTTTCAATGGAATTTGATTAGTTTAGAGGAAAATTTGTAATAATAATATAATAATCTATTTTTAAGGTCACCGCCAAGCGAGACACCAAATTGGTGTATGAGACCCCCTTGTTTGTGGGACAAGGGACCCCCCTCTGCGCAGCGATTTAACTGCTAAAGTCTACAGAGGTGTACATACACTACCCCCCTCTGGAGTTGAACCCGTGACCTCCTAAGAGGGAACACATGCTCTTAACCATTAGGTTGTACAATTGGGTGAAGCATAATTTCTTGCAAAAGGAAGTTACCTATTTTTTTGTGTGTGGGAAATCTGGAGAGTGAGGAATAAATATATATTTCAGAATTTTGAGTTATCTGTGGAGTCAATTGGTTTGAAGGCTCTGCCATCTTGAAAAGAATGGTGTAAAGCTTCTCCTCCTCAATAGGTTAAGCTGTATAAGGAGCCAACTATTGAAGATGACTTGCATATGGGGTTTTTTTTATGATGCTCAAAAGAATGGTTGGTGCAGTGCTGGCATGGTATTGTTTATAAGGTGTAATCATGTTATAAAGTCGAAAATGGGATGTGGCAAGGATACAAATACTCTTGCGGAGCTTCTCTCCTTGTGGGGTCTTTTATGGTTTGATTCTATTATGGAGCATCATGGAGTTGAAAGTTTTCAGTGACTCTAAAGTTATAGTTGATTGGGAAAATGAGAAATATGATTTTCAAGCGATAAATTTATCAAATTGGATGAAGAAGACTAGACTTTTGATATCTCAGTTTGATTCCATCACTTCCAATCATATTTATCGCATCTTTAATAAAGATGCAGACGCTTTATCAAAGGAGGTGATTGGAGACTTCTCAGGCTTCATACTATTCTCTAAATGGGTTGATGAGTCTCTCATTGATTCTGGAATTTATAGTGTTTTTTAAGGACATTTCAGAAGTGTTGGGATATTTTGGTATGTATTTTGCTTTTAAGCCTTAAGTAGTAGTCAGTATGACGTGGATATGATAGTAGGTTGTTGGAGGGATAGAGAAGCCTATTTGTTCTTGTAAAACTAAAAGACTATGTACTTGAGTACAAAGATTGATCTGTGTATTTTGTAACTTTGATTCAAAATGAATAAAGTATTATTTAATATATGAAATATCCTTAAATTAATAGCATGACATAGTTAAAAGAATAAAGTTTAGAATCAAGATGTCATTTTCCAAAAGTAAATAATGGAATAATACATTCAACTTCATTTTTTTCAAAATGTGGATTGTATTCACACAATAACATGGAATAATGCGTTCTACTTTAAATAGTTTTTTATTTCCCGGCTCGAGGGGATATATATGAATCGCTCAAGGCGATTATTTGAAGTAATTTGTTGCAACTTTAACAAAATCATATAATTTTTGTTATAGTTTGTATTAATTTTTTTTTTGGAATTATTTAAATATTGATTTATCTTGCTTTTTATTGGTTTATATAGGTGACGTAGGCGTGGGACTTTGTGCCCCAAGACCCGGCGGCTGGCTAACGTCAGCAGCATTAAATCAGTCAGGTGGATTAGTTGGGATTTTGGCATAAATTTTTGTGTGTTTTCTAAAGTTTTTTCAAAATCTGTAAACTCTATTCGATATTCAATGCAAGTCTGCTTGGAGCAGCACACGTTTTACAAAGAGAACAGAGAGATTCCATAGACAGTAGTTTTGAATCTACACTGATTTCTCCATTAAGTCACTGAAGCACATGATGATCTAAGATACTTCATGGTTGGCCATTGAAATTATGAACATCAGAAAACGGTAAGAAATGGCTTTGCAATATATGTAAAGGAGTTATGCCACCACCATTTGACCATTGATCTGGAATAGGAGGAGGTTATTTCTTTGTGCTGTATCTCATTAATAAAAATGTGCACCGTCAAAGTCCGTAAGATACTTTAGGGTTGGCCATTGCAATTATGAACATACGAAGCCAGTGAGAAATTCCGTAAGATACTTTAGGGTTGGCCATTGAAATAATGAACATCTGAAACCAGTGAGAAATTGTTTATGTCACCGCCATTGGACCATCGAGAAATTGTTTGAGTGTATTAAATAATTATTTTTTAAATTATATTTTTGTTTCTCTATTGGTTTAGTTTAGGGCAAGCTCTGATCAGCAAAGTATAAATTCAGACTGCACACGGTAGGCGATGGGAGATGTGCAGGCTTAGGTGTATAAATTCAGACTACACACTGCAGGTAATGGGAGATGTGCGGGCTTAGGTTTGCTGAAACCTCCATTACTAAGTCATTATTATTAAAATTAATTTTCTGAACAACCTCTTTCCAATCACAGTCTTTTAGATGCCACTGACTCTTTACGATGACCTGCATTAACTCACCCAGTCTTTTTAAATGCCATAATTATGTTACCTATAAGTGATGGGAGTGGCAAGAACACCGGTTTATTCAGTGATTGATGTTTCTCTTAAATTCCTACTGCAGCAACCGTTTCTTGCAATTTACAGTAAATTCCGGGCAGAAGCATGCAATCCTTATAAATGTGCAGCTAAGTAGGTTTAACAGAAAACTTTTTATAAAAATATTTCTTTTAAATACAATTCCGAACATAAGTAAATTAGAAAAATTGTAGCTTAAAAAAATGCACCTCTAATCTGTTCTAATATCTACCAAAAGGTTTAATATCTACCAAAAGGTTTAAGTATTTCAGTTTCTCAAATAATCCTTGAAGTTTTATAATTATTATACTCTTCCGTTTCTGGAATAATACTTATCATAATTATACTATTCAGTTTGTGGAATAATCCTTGAAGTTTTATAATTCATGAATGGTCACAACCAAAAAAATCCCATACGTCTTTCGAGACCCACTCGTTTTAAAAATGAGAAAATGTATCCTACAGAAAATACCATATTGTTGACTCTCGAGCCACTCCTTTTAAATCTGATAAAATGAATAGTACAGGTCACCGCATACTTAAAAGTTATGTTGTACAAGTTTTCATAGTGCAACAACATAGTAAGAAGTTGTCAAGTTTTCAAAAAAATTATAGGAAGGATAATATTATATATTAAAAATATGAAAATAAAATAATTAAAAATGTGAGAAAAGTAGAAAAAAACATTAATATTAACAAGATTTAACTTATTCATTATGTTATGTTTGTAACCAGAATCTTTTAATGAAAAAAAAAGCAATAAAATCAAGATAACTTTCCACATGAAGATAACTATCCACATAATTGATTATATATATAAGATAATTTTTTTTTATGAATTATAAATAATCAAATTTAAATTATTATAAAATAAAAGTCAATTTTTATTTATTTAATGTAATATATGAATTTTGTTTTATAGTGAGATTTAAAATTATTTCTAATTATTTAAAAATTTGGTTTTTTATTTATAAAAGAAAAATAAAATATAAAATATATATATATATAAAATAAAAAAAGAGTTACATTTATTATTGATTAGCCCACCAACTTGACAAGGTACCACAAAATAGATTACTAATACAAATTAATTTTCTAAAAAAAAAGTTGAATCAATCAAAAATCATCAAACTCCCCCAATTTTAAAAGATAAAAATTCTAAATAAATTCCCAACCATCCTAAACTAAACTGAAACAAAAATATTGTTTCATACTTTTAAAAAACATTTTATTGTAGTAAACTCAAATATGACCATATAAGTTTATTTAATTTTTTGAAATTTTAAAATATATAAAATTTATAAATAATTCATATATTAAAAATATAAATTAAATTAATAACCTCTTAATATAGTTTAGTTTGGGTTTTTAATGAAAATTAATATTTATATAAATTATATGTTTCTTAATATTATTTATAATATTTTTAATTTAATTTAAATTATAAATTAAATAAGTTTTTTTAAACAAATAAATTTAATTTAACTTTATCTTACTACTTTTAGCTTGTGTTTTTTTTTCAATTTTATAAATTTAATATTTGTTACTTTTATAATTTTATTTTAAGTGTAAGATTTTTCTCATTAAAAATATTTTAATAATACTATTATAATTATTTAAATAAATTTTTTATATAAATTAAATTCTTAACTTTTGTTTAAATCTTATTAATTTATATTTTTCATGTTTAATTAAATTTATAAAATCAATTTTTGTCTTGAATAAATCTTTATATAAATTAAATTTATCTTAACTTTTGATTAACTTTTATTAATTTATATATTTTTAATGTTTAATTAAATTTATGAAAAAAATTATTAATTATTTATTTTATTTTATTTTTAAAAATTGTACCATTACATAATACATCATATTAAATAAATTACTAAAAATATTATTTTAAATAAATAATTACATAGAGAAAAAATCTAATTTGAAAAATATATTTGAGTAACCATGAATTTCATAAATATTTTATTTAAAATATTATACCCGTCTAAATTGAAAAATATACTTGAATAACTATGAACTTTATAAATGCTTTATTAAAATATTATACTCCTCTAAATTGAAAAATATACTTGAATAACTATGAACCTCATAAATGTTTTATTAAAATATTATACCTAATTTATATATGACTAATATTACATAACTTACAATTATAAATATATTTAAATTTGATTTTTAAAAATATTAGCTTAATATTATTTTAACATTTTAGACGATGTTGACAAATTAACTTTGGTTTACTTAATTTTGATTAAGTAAACCAAATATTGGACTCAAATAGTAGCACTCAGTCCTATAAAATGTGATTGCTCCATTGAAGCTAGTTCCCGCATCCTCGCCCCACCTCGAACTCCACAGAGCTGGATCCCTACCCAAACCGGGCCTATAGCTACCCAGATGGAATTGCAAAGTGGAGGATCCGAGATTGGAGACACATCATGGAAATATGGTTTATGATCAGCTACTTTTATTTAAAACTATGGGTTAGAAATATTGCCGTCAAATTGTATCTTATTACTCCAAAAACACTCTTATATCTAGAATCATTCTCAGCTAGCTATGTTTGAAACGATGTTCTATCTTATAGCTTGGAAGAACGTGTTCTTGTGGCAATCCTTACGTCAGTTGTCGCTCCAAAATTGTGGGAAACGAGTAAAAATATAATCCACACCAAAGGGAACATCTGCATTGAATTAACTTTTATATATAACAGCCTAACAGTTTGTCTTTTTTATACCCTTGAAAACGTTCTCATTTGGTAAGGAGAGGCATTCTTATTTAGTGAAATTTTATTTCAAGAGCTCAAAGCACAGTAACATCATGGGTAATAACAAGGATTTATTATTACTCAATATTTGGTATTTTAGCAGATTTCTCCTCTCGATTAAGATAGCCAGTCATATAAATATGGATATTATACCTGTTCCCTTTTTTAACTCAGAAATGTCAATCATCCTACCATAAATAAAAGGATATGTGCAACGCAAGAACCATATTTATTATAGCCCACCCACTATATGAATAGTTTTACAGTGGCCACTTAGCGGCAAACATGTATTACAAATTATGACGGGACATGTAAGATAATACCTGTTTATTAAACGTAGATGTTGACGTTTTAATTTTTTTTTATCCAGTCAAATACGTTTTAAAACTGAAAATACGTTCTATAGCCCGTCAAATTCCAGGCCTGGTTACCACCCAACTGCAGGATAAATATTGACATTGTACCGGAAACTATTTTCTTGGGAAAGTTACCACCCAATCGCTGGCTAAATAATTGACATTGTACGAAAAAGGAAAAGGCTCTTTTGTTGAAAAACAGAAACCAGGCATAATCCAGGTTCATTTCTGCAAAGTAGCGTCATGCAGAGAATTGCTAATTCAAGAGAATTACCAATTCCACAGTAACTTCTAAAAGTCACGGTTATGGTAACTTCTCCTGAAGTTTTCGAGAAAATTAAAGGACCAGCCGTGCTTGTTGCAGCACTAATGTGAAGGATGGTGACGCCATTGTCATAGATAATATAGACTACTATAAGCGTTTATTTTTCCATAAAGGCAGTGAATTGCAATAGCTGGTATTAAATTCTAATTTTACAATAAGATGCTTAAAGGTATTTATTGACAAAGGTTAAACGCTCATGGTCCGACGAAGCCATGCTTTAAATTATACAGTATGGTATCGGTAGATAGTTTAGACTAGCCTTTTTATTCATAAAGACATTGAATCCCAATACCTTTTAATTTTACTATAAGATGTTTATAGTTGTAGTTATTTATTGAGAAAGATTAAACGCGCATGAGAGGATTACTCAACTTGAAGCCATGCTTTAAAATATATTCAAATTTGATTGATTTCATAAAAAAAATATTGTGTGTAAGGCGATGCACAACTATGTATATTGGATTTTTTGGATTGCCACTTTCCCACCTTCGACGACTCACAACTCTCTACATCGGATTTTTCGTCTCCTATTCATTTCGATTTCTCGTCTTGCCTTTGCACCATGTCGTTGCAGGTGTCCACATAGAAACCCTCTTCTCTTTCACCTCAAAGAACTCAATGGACATATCACTTATATAATGATTCCAACCTCAGAAAATTTATATGAACTCAACTTTCTCCTAGCTCTCTAACGCATTGAACAGACTAAGAGAAGCCCCATAGTTTTACTCTAACAATGGATGTGTTTATCTCTTCTAACGTATTCATCCTAAGTCCTAGGGTGAATCCGCGGACCTGGGTAACACTTTTTGGCAAGCGCATTTCGGCAAAAACAGAAAAACGCACCTTGGTCGAGGGCTTGTTAAACCCTCGACCGAGGTCTTAATATCTCGACCGAGGTTTTATCAAGCCCTCGACCGAGGTTTTGTTCAGCCCTCAACCGAGGTATTTATTAACCCTCGGTCGAGGTATTAAAACCTCGACCGAGGGTTAATAAATACCTCGGTCGAGGTATTGCGATTAATTGATTTAATAGATACCTCGACCGAGGGTTTGTTAAACCCTCGGTCGAGGGCTTTACAAACCCTCGGTCGAGGTTTCGTTAAGACCTCGACCGAGGTATTTAAATACCTTGGTCGAGGTTCATACCTCGGTCGAGGGCTTAAGAAAATAGACTTAGCCCACATTCAAACAAATGAAAAATTTTCTGTGCCTTGCAGAGGTGTACACCCTGCCATTCCTAGCACATAACTGAGCGGAGTTGATACCGATAAATTCACCAACGAATCTTCTATCCATTGAGGTATGTTACACGCATTTTGGCATTGATATGAAATTTATTTTTTAATTACTTCTAAAACTTATACTTAGAAAACCACACTGCAACTTCGAAGCAGCTCAAAGAAAAA
>LPNX010345289.1:465133-538817 GCA_001517045.1 Pseudotsuga menziesii
CCTAGCAATCCGACAGAGTACAAACTCGAAGTGATTAGGGAGTTGTTGCTACATACAATATTACAGCTGGATTCCAATTTCCAATCTTGTTTTATCCGAAAAAACATGGTCGTCTCCTTCGTCGATGAAGCGGCCCAATGTCGGTGCGATATTCACGACTAAGCACTTTTTTATCTCGTCAATAAAGGCCACTGAACGATAGTTAAAAAAAAATTAGATTTTAGTATTAATGAGTTTATCTTTTAGTGGTTTATAGGCATATGGTATTGGTTAATTTATAGTATTATGGTATTTATATTGATAAAGTTTATTTTAGGGTTTGAAGAATTAATTTTTAAATTCTTAATGTGATTAGCCTTATTATAGAATTCGCTATGGCCTAGTTTAGTTGACTAAAAATAATGGAATTTATCGCCCAAAAGACCTACCTATTATAAGGCATATAAAAGTGTGCACCCTTTATATTCTAAGGCAATGACCTTTAACTTGGATAAACTTATAGAGCTATCTCTCCCTTCTTTAACCCTTTTGCACATAAGGGTCTTTGTTAAGAATAGAATTTGTCATCAATGTATAGTGAATGAAGGGGCCTCTTATATCCTTATTTGCTTGGCATAATTTTGGTTCTCCTTCCTTTGTTCCACCGACAAACATGTTGCGACAATGGAATTTATTGCCTTACTGTAAAATATATGGAAATTTGATTTCATACAAAAAAGTGTAACATTGGCATTGTCATGCCATTTGTTTTAATGTGATGCATGCGTAACATTCGCATTGTTTGTAAAGCCTCCACTTATATATTTTTTATTTTTCCAAATTGATTAGGTTGAGTGAAATGGGGTCGATACTCGCATTGTTTGTAATGCCTTCACTTATATATTTTTTAATTTTTCCAAATTGATTAGGTTGAGTGAGATGGGGTCGACTCTGTTATTGTTTGTAAAGCCTTCATTTATTTTTTTTAATTTTTTTCCAAGTTGATTAGGTTGAGTGAGATGGGGTCGCTTCTCTCCTAGCTTTAATGACGATTTCATTTTCACCGGTTTATGCTCTCATATTGGCCATCTACCTTCAATTGTCATGAATGACACATAAAAAACAGCCACAAATTTTTTTGAAAATTTTATAGTTTTATGTTTATTTTGATTACTTAATGGTATAGTAAAATGTTTAACAAAATTTTAGGAAATGATAAAATATCTTGCAATGTCTAAATATATTAGAATGGTATTTATTTTTAAATTGAAATTTCATAATATAAATATTTTTGGTATATTTGAGTAAGAGGTAAAATATTTTTTAATTTACATAATTTTATTATACATGTGTTTTTTTTAAAATATATATGTGCAGAATTGTTGCATAAAGTCCATATGGTTTTTATATTTGATAAGTGTGTTAAAATAATCTATGTAATGTCTATTTCATGTAAATATTTTTTCATTTTAACTCAAGTTATTGAGGAAGGCTTTGAATTTGATGGACATATGCCTCGGGTCAAAATACTATGGGAACTTATTTTCATGATAAAAAAAATTTCAAAATGTTATTAGTTTTTATTAATAGGTTTTTTTAAGATAGGTGTATACTTACATAAGTGGTTATTATGATATATGTAATAACGGAAATTGTTGTCTTACTTTACTAAAACTTTTCTTTTTGATTGAAGGGTAGGTGGTGAGTTTTCCTTCAATGAGGAAGGTTTTGCTTTCTTTCAATTTCTTCTTATTCTTATATTGGCTTAGCATTATTCAAATATGAAGTACTTCCCTCCCTTTCATTGCCTTTCTTTTGCCTTTCTACCCATCCTTTAGAGGATAACTTAATTTTCAATCCCAAATCTGCAACTCCAAGAGAGAGGTGGGTACCATTTTAGAAGGAGAAGTTAGTTTCGAATTTTGATACTCGGATACTCTGATATTTAGGTTTGTCTTTATGTCCTTCATGACCTGTTTGACATGTAGTAGTCGTTGTCGCAAAGCTGGTAAAGCTCATCCTCACTTTGGATCCATTGAAATAGAACTTGAGTCTAGGGTCTTCTAAGTAGTCAAATCTCTACCATCCTCAAAAGGATTCCTAAGTAGGCTATAACAACATTTATTCTATTTTTATTGAGTTTTAAGTAGGTTATAACAAAATTTAATCTATTTTTATTGAGTTTTAATTTTTTCTATAGGCAATTGCAAACCACTAGCTATCAAGGATGCAATGTCGGGGACATTGCCATCTCGTGGCTCTTGTTTCAAAATATAGATTATGTTCACACAATAATTTTTAACTTTAAGCTAGTATGTTTATGAATGCCTGATAATATGAGTGAAAACTTTATAGAGAATCTCTTTACCCGTAAGTATTTTTGCGATAGTTTTAATATAAAAAATTACTTTTCTTTATGAAAATAAAACTCTACATCGATTATATATACATATTAATGAATATAAGGCATAGGTAATCCCCATATCAATAGATTCCTAACATAGGAATATTTGTCAAGATGTTTTTTCCCAGTGAAATCTCTATAAATTATGTTAAAAATATGGCACTCATTTCAACTTGATAAAATACATGATATATAATGCTTATGGAAGGGCTAAAATTTCAAACCACTATCATTGAACTTTGAACCATTGAATTCTAAGATAGGGTTGTGCCTGTCATTTTCAAAAGTAAAGTGGCCTATCCATGCTTAGGTCAACACGTTAAAATAACATTACCACATTGTATTCCTATCGATAATCGAACCATTGAATTCTAAGATAGGGTTGTGCTTGTCATTTTCAAAAGTAAAGTGGCCTATCCATGCTTAGGTCAACACGTTAAAATAATATTACCACATTGTATTCCTATCGATAATCGATGTGAATAACACATGTTTGGAAACAAATGAATGTGCATTGGTTCCTGAAAAGCAAGATTTCAACCCCCACAAAGGTTTGTACTATTTATATAATTGAATTGTAACAATATTTCAATGTTAATAGCATTTCTTTAGTATTTATATCTATGTTTAAATTAGGACCTCTCTCTTTGTTTCTCTATATAATAGTTTTGAATTAGATGTATGTATGGAATTTTGTATGATAAGTGGCACTCAATTACCTCATATCTATCATAATTTATATAATAGTTTTAAATTAGATGTATGTGTGGAATGGTGTATGATAAGTAGCACTCATAATTTAGTGAAAGTGAAATTGTTGAAATAGCAATTTTAAGCATATGGGTCGATTTAGAGTATGGATATTAATATGGAATCATGATTTATGAATATTGAAATTGTAGATTTCATATTGAAATTTGAGTGGAAAAATCCGTTCGAAATAATGGGGTAATATGATGGCCCTTTATCCCATGCCTATGTCGAATCACTCTATTTCATATATAAAAATATATTTTTATTTTAGTTTGTATCTATATTTGGACAACATATAGTATTGCTATTATTATTTATTATAAGTATTTATTTCTAAGTTGGCATATGATGATGTAAGTGCTACCTACACAACAACATCTATATCATAACGCGTTGCATATGCACCTTGTTATTGTTGGTGCAATTAACATTATATATCTATGAATCTCGAGTTTACTCATATTAAATGTAATTGCTAAGTTAAGTATACTTGTTGACATCTTATATTAAAATGCCTAAATTTATAATGTTGTTATTCTCTTTATGCACATATATCTAAACGAATAATTTTATCTATTCTTAATGCATTTGGAGCCATCTAATATTGTAACAAACATTCCTCTAGCTGTTGAAATCTAATGATACAAAATGTCAATATTCCCATCAATTTGGAACTCTAATCAAAATTTTGGTGATCTCAGTCAACTTAGAATTGGGGAAACCCATTGAGACTATTGTTTCACCATGCATGGGTCTGGGATGATCATGATAAAACTCTATTCATGCCTGAAATTTCTATTGAACTCTTCTTAGATTTGTGTTTAGAAATATTACCTATTTGGTACAATATTAACTTACTCCAGTGCATTTCAATAACTTCTGAACATTATTAATTTCCCATAACCTTAGTTTTTATGTGAAGAGAATCTCTAATATTTATTAAAAGACTGATCAATGAAGCCAACAAATAGATCATCCTAAAAGAAAACTAATCACCATTGTTCTGTAGATTCATGACCAACAAGTTGTCCACCAATAAGGGGATCACCGACAAGGTATATGAGCGATAAAGGAGTCACCAATAAAATGATGTTTAAGAAAGAAGGTGGTCAACAAAGAGATTTATTAATTAAAAGGTTGTAGACACGTGATTCCACACCTGAAATAACTGTCACAACCACCATGGCCAACTAACAACTGAATCCTATATGGACTCCATGTAACCCTCCAAAAGAGAAATTCCCAGTATTGATAGGTTAGGAAGACATGTAGATTCATGGGAACTGTTAGAGGTTAATATAAATTATTGCTAGCTAACTATTGCAACTCCCCTAGAAGTGGAAACATTGGTAATGACAAGGAAACACGAATAATATAAATAAGCAAACCCACAAATGTTCAAGGGTTGGCATGTTTGATGTTGTTGCACTTTAAAAGTTGGACTGGTAACTTGTTTCAAAATTTCACCAATTTAGGGTCTAGCAAAATTAGGAGCCATGGAGAAAATTTTGAAACCATAATAGAAGAGGAATTCATCATTGATAACAGCTTAGAGTCCAATGCATATCGTTGAAGCTCTATAAGATACCTATACAATATGAATTCAATGAAATTCAATATAGAGCCAATGAGCCAATTTTCTATGTTGGGGTTTTCCTACATTGGGTTCTAAAGGGTAAATATAGTGCATAGTTTTTTTTGTGTGTGTTTATAGATCATATGCTTTAACTGGTTAAGTCTGAACAACCATATTAACACTTGTGACAACCTGTATAAGAAAGGGTGGATTGTCCCTATTTGGTGCTGCTTATGCAAATGCTTGCTTAAGTCAGTTTCCCACATCTTTATTGATTACAGTTACACTCTGAGGGTAATCCAGTCGCTCAGCACAGCCTTACAACACCCTTTCACCTAGAAAGAATCTCCATATATGCTGAATCTGGAGCATTGGTTCAATAACGAAAGACTGTTGGCCTACTTACCTCTATTTATGTGCTGGTAGCAGTGGCTAACTCGGAATAGATGCATTTTTGATGACTCTAAGCCTGATCCTAAAAATACTATATATTGCATATTCGAGCTGCTCAAACAACATCCTTCAGATGCACATATTAGTAGGAAAAAAAGAACTATTAGCCCAGCTCCTACTATTGAATGTACGGTTGGTTTTTTTGACGGTGTTGCTGCAAATTTGAAAGGGGGTATCGGTGTACATCTCCTTGTCAGTTTTGACCACTTCTTCCATTTGAAGATGGGTATTGGAACAATCACCAACACAAGAGTATAACTTCTTGCTCTCTGGAATCTAATGCACTTTGCAAATTTGATTGGTCTGCCATATCTTCACATTCTAGGAGACTCCTCAGTCATCATTAACTGGTTTAATAGGAAGACTGAACTTTCTACTCTCAATCTTGATGGCTGGTGTATATATATCAGAGAGCTAGAATCATACTTTCAACATTTTGATACCTCCCATGTTTACAGAGAACACAATGTTACTACTGATGGCTTATCCAAAGAAGCTCTATCTTTGGCCTCGAGCCTTCTACATTTTTCAGAATTTTCTAAGGGGGTATGTGTTCTTAAGGATACTTTACAGCTATTTTAGCTTATATCACTCTTTGATTCTCCTCATATTTGATGACTGTGTGTATGAATACATCCTTTTGATGTCAGAGGTGAACTCTTCCCTCTGTTTAGTTGACCCCCATAGGTGCTTCTTTGGATTAGCCTCGTGACATTGACGTAGTGTTTCTCTGTAACTAGGGGCACTTTTGGAGTTAGTGGATGATATCATAGAGCACGACTTCCCTCTGTGGAGCTGTTGTTTTTTGTATGCTGATTGTTGCTGAGTCTTTTAACTGATATTTCTGTTGCTGAAGGCTTATTTGTGAAAGCCTAGCTAGATGATCTAAAAAGTTACCTTTGATTCTATTGAATATCAAGGAACCGATATTTTCTTCTGAAAAAAAACCATAAGTTATATAATTACAAAAGGAAAGAAGGGTACAAAAATTCCAAAGATATGTTGATAGAATGAGTAGTGTAAGAAGTTAATTTCAAATAGAATAAAAAGTCTTTGAGCTAAAATGGTTAAAATATTAGACAAAACAAGTGTTTGTTGCTAAATTGCATTGAGTTCTTTGTACTTCAATTTATATGCATAACATTATATAATAACTAAGAAAAATCATAAGGGCATGTAAAGTCCGAAGGTATGTTGATAGAATTGGTAATTTAAGAAGGTCATTTCAAAGAGAAAGCATTTCTTCGAATTTAAAACCTCTCCTTTATCAGCTTTGGTTCAATCCAGTTTTACTAGTTTTTTTTTTTTGTCTTTTTAGACCTACCTTCTTCTTGATGGAAGATAGGAGATGTTGTTATATTGTTATATTCTTGTTTTGTAGCAGTTAAGTTTTGGAACTTTCTCAACTCAAATGCATTGTCTTTTAATTCCATGTATGAACATTTTAACTTTGATTCTAGTTTGAATATCAAGTTAAAGTTTTTTTTTCATTGAAAAAAAAAGTCAAGATATTAATTTTTTTTTTTATAGTCCATGTAAGGTGAAAGCATACATCTAAAGCATCTAATGTTTTTTAGCATGAACTAAATTCAAATAAAAAAAGTTTACAAACATCATATGCATGATCAAACAAATGATTACATATTGATTTTGTGAGGGAGTTGAAAAAAGTGAAAGGGCCATTGAGCAAAGATTCTCTAGTTGATGGGGTCTTCCTCTCCATAATCAAAAACAAGGAGAAAAGATTACTCAAAAGTTTCTCATTATCCTTGATGATATCTCAACCCTCCTCTTCCCAGGCAAGAATTTTGAGCATATCAATAGCCAATATTTGCACACCATGAATTGATGTTACATTGCACTCAACAATGTCTAAGATTGGTTATGGTGAAGTCTATCTTTGATATCTTATTTCTTAAATATTCCCTAATAGGATTTCACTACATGCCAACATTTTCCTAAGATGCATATCCATTATGTGGCTTAGTGGTTGGTATGGAGCACTACCATGCAAACAACCCAAGTTCAAACCTAAATGGGTGTTTAAGAGCCCTTGTTTGTGTGTGTGAGGAAAGGTATTTGACCTCCCATAGTTGGTTTCCCTCTATCAACAAAGGGACTTAACACATGCATGGAAAACCAAAATAGTTTAAGTGAACCTTATATGATGTGTATCCCTTATCTTAATATAACAATACCAACTTTATATAACTAACAATACCAATTTTTATTCCCTTCATTTTATCCATTTTTTCTCTTTTTGTTGTTCTTCCTTATTTTCTTACTTAGATGTAGCACAATAGCCATTAAAATCCCATGACCTCGGTACACACACACACACATACCCAAAGGAAAGCCTTGCTAGGAAACCTCATTATTTCCCTGCATTTTGTAGATGGTATTTAGTGTAAACCCATTGATGTTGGTGATGGTGACTAATTTTGTAGGGACATCAAGTAAGGGACACACGAGAGGCATGTATCATGGAGATCAACCCCAATATATCTTACATGAAGCTCAAAGAAATCAACCACTCAAGCTAGCCCATTCGACTCACATGCCCACACACGCATTAATATTCATGTACAGTGAAAAACAAATCAAATCTCTAACATTAGACATTAAGCTATTGACATCAAAACTCATTTCTATAGAGGTTGACATATGGAAATCATCATGTTAATTCCACCAATTTATTTCATTCAAGTCCTACATCTCAAACATCATCCTTGTTCCTTCTCTCTTTCATCCACTCTTTTGGCCACAAAATCTATAATGTGAGTCTTTACATGTAGAGACCACAACTCGAACTCTTCTAATCTAGTGTAAACCCATTGATGTTGATTATGGTTCCTAATCTAGTATGGACATCAAGTGAGGGACACGAGAGAGGCATCTAGTTTGGAGATCAACGCTAAGATCTCTTGCATGAAGCTCAACGAACTCATCCACTCAAGTTATCCCATTGTACATGCGTGCACACACACACACACACACATTAATATCAATGTACAATTAAAAAAGTCAAACCTATGACATTATATATTGAGCTATTGACATCACAACTCTAAGGATGACATATGGTAATCATCATGTTAATTCCACAAATTTATTTCATTTGAGTCCTACATCTCAAACAACACCCTTGTTTCCTTCTCTCTTTCATTCACTCTTTTGGCCACAAAGTCTTTAATGTAAACCTTTAGATGTAGAGATCGCAACTTGAACTCTTCTTTTAGTTTAAGCCTTTTATAAATATGATGACTCACAACTGTTTTTAATCAACCCAATCTTATTCTCAAATGCACTAATTATTCCTCTCCAAAATTGTCAATCCACTTAATACTTACTAATATTTCTTAGCCATACACATACATATCTCTCACAACTAGGACCCTACTTTTAAAAACACCATATAATTGACTTCTTACCATTCAAATTGTCAATCCACTCAATACTTACTAATATTTCTTAGCCATACACATACATATCTCTCACAACTTGGACTCTACTTTTAAAAACACCATATAATTGACTTCTTACCATTCAAATTCCTTCAAAGATGGTTCACACATCACCAATGATCATCCCATACCCATTGACAACTTAATGTCTAAGAAAAATTTCATCATAAACATAAGCTTCATACTACAGAAGAGGAGTAAGCTAATTTGAAATTAACAGATCTCATTTTCAAGCCAATAAAGATAAAAATAAGTTGAATCTAATTTCATGGATGGCTTAATTTCCACATGATCAAATTTTTATGATCATCCCATACCCATTGACAACTTAATGTCTAAGAAAAAATGTCATCATAAACATAAGCTTCATACTACGGAAGAGGAGTAAGCTAATTTGAAATTAACGGATCTCATTTTCAAGCCAATAAAAATAAAAATAAGTTGAATCTAATTTCATGGATGGCTTAATTTCCACATGATCAAAGTTTTATGCATAACATCATTTTCCCCTCGAAATTTTGTTCTTCAGATGCTTAAAAAAATTGAATTTCAAATTCCAAATGGATCATAAATTTGATTTGTTAAATCAGCCAATTTCTATGAATAAAACGAAAATTGCCAAATAAAAAGAATACTACTACACGATTAAATTGACTTATTACCTATCTTAAGTTATACTTTATTATTAAAATAGGATTGTGTAATACGAGAATTTTTTCCAAAAGAAAAATAACAGTTCCTTGTTATTCATATTGAATCAAAAGTAACCAATTACATCTTCATGATATAAATATCATTCATAGTCAGATATATAAGACATACACATACTAATATGAGTTTACCAACACAATGTCATCTGAGACAAGAAAGGAGTCACTCTTTCATCTGGTCCGCTCTAGAAGAGGGTTGACTATCCAAAACTATCCATAGCAAAGATAAGGAGAACCCATAAATCTTATCCAAAGACTGTTCCAGGAAGTGACTAATTCAAACACACAAGATGTAATCAAAGGCATAAAATGCCCTAAAACAATGAAATATCAATACCATACTCAAAGAACCCACAGGCAATGTAGTACGAAAATACTGCTGCGAGGTTAAATTGACTTATTGCCTACCTTAAGTTATACTTTATTATTAAAATGCGATTGTGCAGTACAATGAGGATAAATCGTAAAATATCACATTAAACAATGAGAAGTGAACCATAGCATGTGAATATGCAGTGATTATTACCTTTTTATATTTAAACATCTCAAAGCATATAACCAAAGTTTACGTGCAGTGATTATTAACTTTTTATATTTAAACATCTCAAAGCATATAACCAAATAACTTTCGGGGCACATATTACGAGATATATACCAGGTTAAATGTGGAATTCTTTGCTGCGGGGTACATTTAAATATTGCATGTTATTGTCAACCATTGTTTTGATATTACGTGATGATGGGAAAAATTAATATAACTCTTCATACATTATTATTACGTGATGATGGGAAAAATTAATATAACTATTCATACATTATTATTGGATAATTAGAACCCCCATTTTGATGCTAACATCGAAAATTTGATTACACGCCGATTAAATATTGAGTATAAATAAATTGTTGCCTACTTATTTGTTATTTTCTAGATGGAGAAGACCATAGACCATCTTTTTGGGAGTATATGAGAAATCACGATAAATCACTCCCTTGGTTGAAACTACAGATCACTAATGCAACTTGAAATAATGAAGAACTTTTCATGGGATTTATGGGAAGAGAATGTATAAATCATTCCTTTGGTTGAAATTACATATCACTAATGGAATTTGAAATAATGAAAGATTTATATTTTCCTTGGGATTGGGATTTGTGGGAAGAGAATGGTTGATAAACATAAAATTTACGTAAACAATTTATGTAATTGGTTAAAAATTATTACAAAATGTTGATTAAAAGTTGATACAAAATGTTATTAATAATGTAATGTTGGTGTTTTGGATAAATTGTAGGTTGGTAACTAAATTAATAAATAAAATCCAAAAACATTGACACTTTTAATACTAAGGTGCCACTTTAGATATAAAGGAGAACTATAGTGACAAAAACATATCATAGAAAATATAACATAAAGCTTTATCAACAATTTATACAGAAATAACAACTAAGCATCCATTTCATAACATATAACAAAAATCAAAGGAAAAATTGGATCACAACCATTTTCATTAATGTTCATAAGAACAACTCAGTGCCATGCTCAGTGCATTCCTACAAAATCTCCTATACTACCCTCAAAAGGTCCCAATACCATCTACCAACCTATATTAATTCATCATCATACATTCCAGCCTCATTTCTATGATTGCATACATATTTATAAATTCCTAAAGAAGTTGAAAGTGGTTTTGTATAGTTATAATTGTCTACAATCTTGGCATGTGGTTTGTTGACTCAATTTAAGATCAATGTTGCAAGGGTGCCCAACAAAGAGGTTTGTTCTTGTGTGCATTGACATTTTCAATCCCTCATGAGAGGAAAGGTCTCACTTGGAGTGTTTTCCAAGACACAAGGTTCGTGTAAGGATCATGAAGTACAAAGGGAACAATGACATGCTTAACTTACTCATATTTAACCATATGATTAATTAAATGATCCTTCCAATTTCATTCTACAACTACTATACACTCCATTTTGTTTTGTACAAAAAGGAACAATACCTAAGATATAAATAGCAACCCATGTGGAACATCTGCAATATAAACTAAGTAAAATCATCAAAACAAATAGAGTATACAAGAAAATAAAGGATGGGGGGAAGGGGGGATTGATTATATGAAGCCCAATCATTAGTAGAATTATGATTACAACATAACAATCTCCACATCTCCACCCACAACCTTAGACAATAACAATACTCATACTAAAAACTTCAACATCATCTAATCTTTCTATAACAAACTAACTTCCAAAAAGGTTGACAATTTCACATTTATATCCTTCACTCATAGGTCAGAAGACTTGTTAAAAAAATTAGGTAGTTAGGTCATTACATGTGACATTAATGTAACAGTAAATTAAACAAATACTAGTCATAATAATAATATAACCATGGCATTCACAATACAATTAATGAACTTATCTTTTAATGTCATCAAACTGGCTACAGACGAAGGACATTCCTCCCAATTATAGACACTCTGTTACACATTTCTTTCTATGACAGAGGCCACCCCCAAGCTGGGGATATCAATCCACAAGGGAAAAAATTTCCCCAAGGCCTCTCCACAACCCAACGCACATGCAACCCCTTGGTACAGAAACCCCCTCCACAACTCTTTCAATCTTAATTCTCATTCCCCATCAACTTGCACAACACAAGGAACAAGTCCCCCTGTCTGAGCAAATAGTCCATTGAGAAGCCTCTAGTTCCCTTTTAGTGCTCCAACACAGGTTGGTCATGAAGTCTTCGAATTGAGATTCTAGGAAACACAATTACAGGCCATGTTTCTCTCACAAGTGTACACTCCCTTAGCACTAGTTGTCAGAATATTGAGAATTTGCATACCATACAGCAATACATTTACACTAACATGTAAATCAATAGAAAAAAAATTCTACTCTATCCTTATATCCATACAAGCAACAATAATCATGTAAGAAATAAGAGACAAGAGAACAAGAGAACAATACACCAGATATACATGGTAAAACCCCAAATGGGGAAACATCCACAGGAAGGTTTGGTCTTCTTTAATATTCATAAATCTCCAATATTACAAGAGAGCTCCAGCCCACTTATGCTTCACGATATTCACATGAGATAAATATCAACAACATCCAATATATACAAGGCTCTCCTTCACCTCTATTATATACCAAGAGGTATGGAAGAATTGCATCCCAAAATACGTGTAGGATAGATGATTTTCCACCTCTTTATAGAATAAAGGTAACTCCTTTTACATAAGATTAGAGTTTTTTGTGCCTTCCAATGCTAGATAATAAATCTTATGACATCATATTAAACATCATTACACATGTAATATTAAAATTACACATTCCAACACTCTTCCTTAATGATGATTGGGAGAACAAAAAATAAATAAAGGAAGATGGAAATACAGTAGCATTCCCCCTTGATGACAACTTCCATCATTCCCAACAAACTACAAAGATACACAAACTTTGATTCCATCACGGATTTGGTGAATATACCAGTTGTTTGATTTTCTACAGGACAATAATCCAAACAAATAACACCATCTATAAAAATATCTCGAATGTAATGAGTATCCAAGCCAATGTGTTTAGGCTTGGAGTAATACACTAAATTGTACACAAGTTAAATTGAACTTTTAATGTCACATCTTAATTCCATAGGATATTTATGTACTAGACCAAGTTTTGTGAGAGCATGCAAGATACACACTAATTCTTTAATTGCTTCCTTTGTTGCCCTGTACTCTGCTTCACAAGAAGAAATAAAAAGAGTTACCAACTTCTTACTAGACCATGAAATCGAACCTGAACCAAGATGAAAGATATACCCTATAGTAGACCTTCTATCTAAGGAATCCTTTGTCCAATCATAATTTGTATAAAACCAAAGAGTCAAATTATAGCCTTGTTAGAATAGAAAACACCATAATGCATTGTCCCTTGTAAATAGCTAAGAATCCTCTTTGTTGCTTTCAATTATTTTCATGTGGATTTTGCATAAACCTTGAAACCATGATAACTGTAAAAGAGAGATACGATTTGTTGTGTGTCAAATATACCAAACTCCCCACAAGTTGATGATACAAAGTGGTGTCAACAAGAGGACTATCACAATTAACAATGAAATTTACATCAAACTATAATGGTGTAGGTGAAGTCTTACACTCACTCATATGAAACCGAACAACTAAATATATTGCACACTTAGGTTGAGAAAGAAATATACCATAATCCATTTGCCAAATTTGTAGACCCAAAAAATAATGCACTAGGCTTAAATCAACGATTTCAATGTCATTCTTTAGATTATTATTCATTTCATGTATAAGTGTAAGATGGCTACCAATAATAAGAATATCATCCACATAAAGTAATATTTTGAGAACACCATTATCAAATTTCTTCACATACATATTTGGATCATATACACACCACTTAAAACCATTATTCATGAAATAAGCATCAATTTTCTCATACCAAGCTCTAGGTGCTTGTCTAAGACCATATTAAGACTTATTGAATTTGCATACTAAACTTGAAGTGTTAGTAGTAATAAAAATAGGAGGTTGTTGCACATAAATGTCTTCATGAATATAACCATTTGAAAACACATTATTGACATCCATTTGGTGAATTTCCCATTGATACGTTGCATCAAGAGAAATAATAGTTCTTATTGTGTTCATTTTAGTAACCGGAGTGAAAGTTTATGTATAGTCAATACCTTCTTGTTGGGAAAATCCTTTTGCTACTAACTAAGCTTTATGTTTTTTCAATCTGTCCGTCTACAGTAAACTTTGTTTTATATATCCACTTACATCCAACTAAATTCGTTCTAGGAGGAAGAGGCATACGATCCCATGATGTCTTGTTTTTCATTAAATAACCATATTCAATTGTCATTTCTTTCTCCCATTCAGGTTTATCTTTAGCTTGATCATAGGTGAAGGGATCATTTGTGGCCGATACTTTAGTCATAAGAGAAAATTCAAATCTAGTTTGACAAGTATCAGAAGGAATACCAATCCTAGAACCTACTGATTAAAGAGTTTTCTAGGCCTAAATAGGAAGATAAGTATTGGTAAGAACCACACTTGTATATTTGAAACATTCGAGGGGATTACTTAAAGATGAAGGTGAACTAGAATCAAGGGTAGGAACGAAAGGAGTAGAATGAATAACAGATATAGGAGTAACATAAGATGAAGGAAAATTCAGGGTAACATGAGGCTTAATAGACTCAAGAGGAGGAGAAACTTCATTGAAATGAACATGTCATTGTATGATATTATCTTGGGTATATGAATCAAACAACCTATACACTTTGGATTCCTTACAATAACCAATGAAAATACATTTGTGAGACTTGGGTTCTAACTTTTTCCCTTTTTCATACGAGATATGAGCCCAACATTCACTGCCAAAACCTTAAAGTTACTAATATCATGTTTTCTTCCATTCCATTTTTATTTCGGAGTAACCTACAAATAGATTCAACCAAAAAATGTTTATGTAATCCTACTATTAAAGGTATAGTTAGCACGACAAATAGATTCAACCAAAAAATGTTTATGTAATCCTTTATAATAATGCATACATCTAGCCATTTCAACCAAAGTTCTATTCTTTCTTTTAGCTACCCCATTTTGTTGAGGTGTATAAAGAATAGTCTTTTTTTGTGACTAGGGAAATCGACAACTAGGGACTGGGCTAGTACTCGCGTGAAACGGGGTCCATGGATCCATTTCCACTACCACTATACCCCTAGCTGCCCCAAAACCGTCCGCAAGCATGGAACATGGGTAAGATAGGGTGTGATTTGAACTCGTGACCTCCTTTACAACATATAACTTCATATCAAGAGAAACACCAATGAGCCACACCCGTGTAGGATTTATAACGAATAGTCTTTTGATGTTGAATACCATGCTTATATAAATATAGATAAATTATTTTTTAGTGAAAAGTGTGCTAATACAATTACAAGAGGAAAGGTCTAATAACATTGTTGACAACGAAAGTGCATAGGTACATGCTTTGGATTATAATGATACAATGGATACTTGTGTGTCCTACTCCTCAAGTGAGATGAAGGAATAAGAAGTGGTCACTGCCTCTATATTCTCAAGTGAGATGGAGCAAGAAGAAACACTGAATAATACTGATGATATTGATCAAGAGGGTGAAAAATAAAGAGAAAAAGACAACCAAGAAACTAGTCAAGAACCAAATCAAGGGAAAATGATTGATGAAGATGGTAGAGACATCACGGTAACAATAGGTGATCACGAGAATAAAAAATATTTCGTGGAAGAGCAATTGAATGCCTCACTATGAGATAGGGTAGTTCAAAATTTCTACAACACCCAAGACAAAAGAAAAAACAATATCTACCGCCTCCTTATATTCCCCCTTACTAAAGGATCGCTAGTATATCTAGGACATAAGAAACATATAAGTTTTATCAAATGACTCCTTATATTCCTCCTCACCAAATATAGTTTAATCAAATAAAAGGAAGGATAAGAAACAATGTTTGAAATACAATACTCAAAATGCGATGCTAGGTCATAAATATGCATATGTACCATAAACTAGTTGTTTCTTCATACAAGGAACAAAAATGAGTTGCATAAATGGTCCATGCACTTTTAATTTATGGATATAAAAACTTCTTAGCTCCCAACGTGCACATAAAACACAAATACTAAATCTGATATATTTAATTCGAATACCATAGTCTACACAACTGTAAAATCTATAAAATATCTAGTGAAACTTTGGAGCAAAGACGAATCAAAAGCAATGCAAGGAACCCAAACTGAAACCAAAGACATTATAAGGAATATTATAATGACGAAGATGAAAAAAAATATGTAGAGGACAAAAATAAAGTCTATAGTATGGAATATCAAGGTGAATATGAACAATAGTTGGTTCAGAATAACAATAACGAAAACAAAGATACAGATGCACCAAACATGGATGAACATGATATCGATAACGATTGTAAAGAAGATGAAGATATCAAACATTATAATGATGAAGCAAAAAATATTGATTAATATGAATTTGATACCAATAATGATTGTGAAGGTAATAAAGATGTGGAAGAGTATAATGATGAAAATAAAGACAATAAAAATGATCATAATATCACAATGTTATAAAAGGTGAAAAGCTAGAAGAATATAATGATGAAAATAAAGGAAATATAAATAACTTTGATGATGATGAAGTCAAAGATGTAGAAATAAAGGACATGATTAATAAAATAAAAGAAATATTTTTCAAACCAAGATTTTGATTCCTTAAGCAATGTCAAATTTTCCTCCTTGCCTTGTGTCTGTGTTCAAAATTCATCCTAGATGTGGTCACCAATGTGAATCCAATTTCTTTGAGATGTGTCCTCCATGGAATAATTGTAACATACCCCAATAACCTGCCAAATATGCATATATATAAACAAATTTGCAACATAAAAATTATGTCACATAAATTTGGCTATAACCTTCCATAATAAATCACCCTTAAGCTAAAACAATAGACAACATTAAATTCCACAAATAGATCCACTTCTGCGACCAGATAGACATTTCACATTGAAACTAACTTTTTGACTTTCGCTTCCCATATTCCGTATTTTCGTTTCCACCCTTTTGACCTCAAAAGTTGCAAATCAGAAACATAATGTGCGATGGAAACATTTAACCAATCTCCCACCTTCTGCCTTCCGCACTTTCGCTTTTCGCCCTTTCGACCTCGAAAATAGGGAATCAGAAACATAATGTATGACATAACACTTAAACACTCTTCCACCTTTCGCCTTCCTCTTTCCAACCTTCCGACCTCAAAAATCAAGAATTAGAAGCTTAATGTGCGACGGAAATACTTACAAAATCTTTCGCCTTTCGCCTTTTTCACTTCCCCTTTCTGCCTTTATGACCTCGGAACTCGAGAATCAGAAATTTAATGTGCAACGAAAAAAATTAAACACTCTTCTGCCTTCTGCCTTCCACTTTTTTGACCTTGGAAACTTAATGTGAAGCAGAAACACTTAACGACTCTTCCGCCTTCCTCCTTCCACACTTCCACTTTCCTCCTTTTCGACCTCGAAACTTAGAATTCAGAAACATAGCGTTTGATGGAGTCCTTCAACCATGGTTTTCCCTTTCACACTTTTTCTTTCCACCTTCCAATTTCCACTTTGCGGATAGCGGATTGCGAAAGTCTTAACATCCTTAAGACTTAATTTTTCCTTTCCACGTTCTGCTTTCTGCTGTGTGGATCGCAGATCCCAGAAGTCTTAACATGCTTAAGACTTAATTTTTCCTTTTCTTTTTCCGCTATACGAATAACGTATCGTGGAAGTCTTAACATCCCTAAGACTTAAAATTTTCTTTCCGCTTTCTACTATGCGGATTGCGGATCAAGAAATTCTTAGTCTTCTTAAGAATTTAACTTTTCTAAGCTTCTGTAGGTCTTCCAACCTGAGGGTTTTTCCTAACTTCTTTGTGAATCCTTGGCACGACTAAGGAAATTTCCAAACCTCTGAGGACTCCTGGCCTTAAGCCATTTTTAGTTACTTAAACCAGCTCGGACTTAGGTGTTTCAGTGGTGTACAATGGCCAGTTATTGAGAACTAAAAAAACCAAACTCTCCTTCACCATTTTACCCCCTTAGGCTGGCTTTAACAAAAGGAAAACAACATCCTAGTAAAACTTGAAAGGACCATACTACACCGTTTGAGCAACCAAACACCAAACACAAGTTACAGTCATTCAAACAAAGCAGGATTAATTTTCCAAGAACCAAGTCGACTTATGAGGTCTAGGGGGATGGAAATAGTGTAGATGCAAACCCTGCCATTAATAATCTCCTAATTAAAGCAATCCTAAATATAAGAGCACATCAATCCTACTTTTATTCACCCATGAAATGGGCCTGACTGATAGTTAAACTATAACTTCGTAATGTAGACATGATAATCTTTGAGTTGCAGAGGGGATTGATCCTTCCATTGATCAATTTCAACAAATATTACCAAGTGTAATGATCGTACATCTCTGATAGATCCATGGTCAAGATTTCCATATCAACGGTCGAGAAAAAATTTGCTAAAAGAAAATAACACATGGGATAAGCATCGAGAACCATAAGTGGTCATGTACATATCACTTTTAATATTAACAGCAGGGATATGTCTTATAGGATATCAACGACTATGAGCCATTTCACCGATTCAAATAGCACAGATTAATAGAATCCAGGTGTGCACCAAATTCTTATCAAATATTCCTTATGGTGTTTGGGGTCGAGCGTTGATCTAGATCTGACGGTCCTCAGAGATTTCGCACATTCAACAAGCAAGGGAGGTAACGATGGAGGGGTGCATGAAATTATTATCCATCCATCTTATGGTGTTTGAGATCCACCATTGATCCTCCGACGATCCTCAGGGATTTCACACATTCAATAAGCAAGGGAGTTAACTGTAGGGATGTGCATGAAAAACTTGTGAAATCTAGTTCACTGCAGACTTGGAGTCTGCCCTTCGTTGAGCGTTAGAGAAGCCATAGGACGGGATGGCTAAACTTAGCAGTTTGACTAAGGTTAGAATCAAATAAAAAAATGTAACAGACTATCTAAAGAATGTATATAGAGGTCCTGGCATCATAAGCATAGTACAACTAGGAGAAAAACAATGCGGAAACTTAAGAACAACCAGAGGATACTTATAAGAGCACACACCCATTTAACAACCATACTTTCATCAGTAAACCTAAGCAATTCACTTATTGTTACAACAATATGGACACATAGGAAAACACATCTATAGACACACCCTAGGCTCATCAGTCAAAGGAAAATCATGTAGAATGTAAATAACTCTGTACACAACAACAGTCCACTGCTCGGGTTGCCATTTTACTAAATGCAGGGGATAATCATTCCAGCATCGTATGAGTAGAACAGTTCATAAGTGTCATTACATTTAAGCTGATATTTCATCATTCCATTTATATTAAAACACATCTTTAACATAAATAAACATACCCTGAGCTTAATAGGTTTGCAGAAACAATACTTAGAAATGGAACCCATTGTAAATCGAACCGCAATGAAAAGGGAACAACCATGCTCCACCCAACCGTAGATTACGCACATATCTCTCCGTCCTCAATCACCCCTGAGCTAACTATGCATTCCAAGAGTGGTGAAAGTCAAACTCAGTTCCAGTTCTTTAGTGAGAAATCCTTGCCTAACACAGAGTGCTCACACAGAAAGGAATTCCTTGTTCCAGCATACTCAATAGCATCCCGCCTCCTAGAATATGCTTACTTATTTATCATTTTTTGTTTTTCCTAGGTCTTTTGTAGCTAATAGACAATTCCCACAGGAATTTCTGCTCCACTACCTCTTGATTCCCTAGGGTGATTCTAACGCCATACTGGCATTCCCACGCTTGGTGCAACTTCCTGAGAGTGACCCTTCATGTCCCCCACTCTCGCATGCATAGTTTCCTCATTCAACATGGTTGTCCCTATCATCCATATTTTTATTACAAGCATAACATTTTAGTTACATTTTTCCTTCAAGGACCTATTGGTATATTCCAGGTTTGCCAATAACATTCAAACAAAACAAAAAAAAAATTGTATTTAAAAATTTATTACGAAATCAGGGGATATTACATCCTTTCCCCCTCAATATAACACTATCCACAGTGTTCTCATTCTTCTTCCATACTTTTTGGAAACAAACCTGGGTACTTCTTTCGCATGGCATATTCCAATTCCCAGGTTGCCTCCTCCAGGCTAAAGTGCTTCCATTGCACCTTAACTCGAGTGACAACTCGGTTCCGAAGAACAGTTTCTTTCCTGTCCAGAATGCGCACAGGTTCCACCTAGAACTCACTCTTTGGTTCCACCTATACCACATTCCAATCAATGATGTGAGTGGAATCATATGCATATTTCTTTAGTAATGAAATATGAAAAACATTAAGAATTATTAAGTGTTCTGGGAAAGCTAGTTTGTATGCTATGGGTCCAATCCTTTCTAAGACTTGAAAGGGTCCACAGAACTGTGGTTCTAATTTAGTGCATCTTCCCAGTTTTAGGGAGCTATTTTTGGGTTTGAATTGGAGGTAAACATGATCTCTGACTGAAATCTCCTTATGCTGTCTTTTCAAGTCAGCATAATTGTTTTGACGATCCCGCGCCACCTTCAAATTCTTCTATACTTCCCAAACAGTTTGTTCCATGTCTTGCAACATTTAAGGTCCTACCATCAAACGATCCACAGGTCTATACCAATTAACAGGGGTAGTACACTTCCTTCCATACATGATCTCAAATGGACTCATCTTGGCAGAAGCTTGGTAGCCATTATTATATGCAAAATCTGCCAGATGTAGATAGTCTTCCCACTTGGTGGTTCTTTCCATGACATACATCTTAACATGTCCTCAATGACTTGGTTTGTTCGTTCTGTTTTCCCATCTGTTTCAGGGCGATAGCTAGTGCTGAAGTTTATCTTGGTTTCCAACCCTGCAAACAATGAATTCCAAAAATTGGATGTAAACTTCACATCTCGGTCATAAGTTACCATCTTTGGAACTCGATGAAGTCGAAATATCTCCTTCAAGAATATCTCTGCAACATTGAAAGCCTTATAAGTCAATTTCACAGGTATAAAATGAGCATACTTGCTTAATTTATCAACTACAACCATAATTGAATCATGTTTTTTTTTAGTCAAAGGAAAACTTGTGATAAAATTCAAAGATATTACCTCCCATTTCCATTCAGGAATTGGTAAGGGTTGTAACAAACCTGCTGGATGTTGGTTTTCATCTTTCACCTATTGACATTCCAAGCATTTAGACATGTAATCAACTAGAGATGCCTTCAAATTAGGCCAAAATAATTTCTTCCTGAGGGTTGTTATCATCTTTTGGTAACCAAGGTGCCCTGCATAAGGAGGCTTGTGCATTTCATTCAAAATAAACAGTTTTAAATCTGCAACATTAGGCATGTATATTCTTCTTTTAAACCAAATTAATCCTTTCTGTCCTACTTTGAATTTTGTCCCATTAAAATTTACCCCTTATGTGAGTAATTTATTCAGTAGATTTCCATATCCAGCGTCATTGGTGCTAGCTATTTTTATTCTACTCATTATATCACCTTCTGGTTGATTCACAACGATCTCATATACTTCGTGAGTTGTTCGGCTGAGTGCATAAACCAATTTATTTTCCTTACCATTGATATGATTTACTTCAAAGTCAAATTTGCTTAAGAAGGCCATCCATCGTGCTTGTTTGGAATTGAGTCTAGGTTGAGTAAATAGATGCTTTGTTGGTGAAGCCCACCAACAAAGCTTCTTTGATAGGGGTTCCCACTCTGTCGATTCCCTGCAGTACAATCTCCCTGAGCACTGGCCCAGACAGGGTTTAACCTTCCTGTCAATGTCTGCAGAGTAGACAAGGTCTCACCCGAGGCGTTCAAGGGATATTTTTTCAGAACTGAGTTTCTGACAGTGGGGAAGGAGGATATGGGGATCCGACGGAGGGAGATCATAACTTCTTCAATCTCATACAGTATCAAATTGTCACAACATCATTCAAGGAACATCATAGCACATCAAGCATAATTTATGACAACTTAAAACCAACAGATCGCATCGATTAATCAGGAAGAAGATGAATCACATCTATAACATGTCCTTTTAACACAACATAGTCGCAGCATCACAACAAATCTATAACAATAGACAAGAATTGAGCCATACACATTGCATCATATATTAATCTTGCGCAAATACGCCACATTACATAATTCTTCTAAAAATCTGGAGACTGCATACATCAGGAAGAAGCCTAAATAAAAATCACAGTCAAGACATGAAAGTCTCCATAAAATAGATCGCACTAGATCTTATCCCTTACAATCGCGCATGCAATACAAGTGTTCTCAATTTCTCACCTATGACGCTCTATATCTATCTCTCTATGTCCCTATGTCCCCATGTCCCCTCATGACTCTCCAAAATGGATCTATAAATAGGCTTATGCCTTTACATCAAGGGTCCACTGATAATTGACTTCTAACTGCTACTAACCTATTGCAACAAAACTTGGTCAAAATATACATAAAATATTCAAAAATGGTTATTTTTTCACTTATCGCGCCAATATGCCCTTGCGCAGTACCGTGTGAGCTTGCGCAGCTGCCGCGATGCTGCGTAACTCACTTTTCCCAGCCCCCTTGCCAACAGCCCCCCAACATAGTTTTGTGGCTCACCCTCGAGCCACGTCAGGTCGACAGGGTGTGTGCCAACATCTTGTCCTTAAAATCTTCAAACTGCTGCGCAACTTCACGGACCTGCAGCTGGACTTAACTGGAGATACTCTGACAATTAGTCAGAGTCTGCTAGACGGGGTGCTCCTCACTCGCCTTGCTGTCAACCAGTTGTCGCTTTTGTTGAAAAACCTAGAGCGTGGTGACGACCTTAATAGCCAAATGGCCACCGATTTCTTGGAATTCAACAAGCTTCTCGTAGTGCTTTTGCTGGTGTTCTTGTGCCCTAGAAGCAGGATGTTGTAGATCCTTCAGTTTTGTGGCTTGGGTGATCTACACCATCAGCAGCATGGCCTTCAATGACGTCTTTAGGGTTTCCAACTAACCCTCTGCCTCTTGCACCTATGCAGTCAGCTAATCAAGCTACTCATCCTGAACAATACTTTTCCAAAACTGCATGGTTGTCTCCATAATAGTTTTATCCTCTTGCTCCATGGTGCTTAATTGAGTGGCAATTTCTTCAATGGAGGTCTTGCGCTCCGCAACCTGCTCTGGCAGCATTGTGGGTTATACCTAGGCCTGGAGCAACAAGTTAGAGTCCTGAAGCTGGAATATAGTCTACCCCAATCGCTTGGCCTTTTCAACTGGGATGAGCACTAAGGTGTTGTCAAACATGTTGTGGAAGGCATCTAAAATAGCCTGCTCAACTTCGCTGCACCTTGCACACAGTTGCACCGACTCATAATCAGGTGATCTTGCTCCTTCTTGAGGTCGGTAATATCCTCGGTAGCCTTCCGCTGCAACTCAGTCTATGCTTCCTTTAGTTGATTTATTTCTTGTAACTTCTCCTACGCTAACTACATGTGGACCTGGTGCAGTTCCTCTACTTACTTCTGCAGTTTTGCAGTGGTATTCCTGAACTGAACATAGCCCTCAGTCAACTCTGTTTTCTTTGCCACCAATTCCAATGCGGTGCCATGCTGTAACTCGACCAACGCTATAGCGGACAGTTTGTTCAGATCCAGCATCACACTCTGGATTGGGTGCAGCTGCTGGTGCACTTCTTCATTGATGGTGTTGATCGCAGTCGGGGAAACTTGCACGTTCCTAACCCAGGGATCAGTGCTGATAGACGGGATATCCAAAAGAAAAGGTCTCACCAATGGTTTCTTGGAAACAATATAAAAAATGGACTCTAATCTACTTCTTACCGTACAAAATTCTTCGTGGTTAGATTCACGGATTGCTGTAGTGGCAGCCGTATATGAATCTGTGATGGCGTTGATAAGCCATTGCAGCTGGTCTTCCATCCCCATTTTGGTACCACTATCGGCCTCGTACTCCTGCCACCACTTAGTGTGTGTCTCCTCTCGCATCCTCTATGTGATATCTTCAAGATCTATCGATGACTCATTGTCGGAGTCATAGGTGCTCAATTTCGGTGGGGCAGGGTCTTCGAGGACCTCTGGGGGTAGCTCTTTATCTAAATCCTATTGACTCATCGGGGCGCACCAATCTCCCTGCAAATCTTGCACAATAGCATCCAATTCCTCTGTGGTGACCTTATAAGCAAATGGTATCCATTTTTGATCAGGATCCCTCCAGGCCTGAATATGAATGGAGTGGGGTCCAATAGAAAATCGAAGGATCCGTTGATACTTGGCCACTGCGTAGGGAGAAACTCTAGGAACAGCAATGACAGCCGCCTACAATTCTTCCCAATAGATCCATAAATGAATAACACAGTCGGTTTGGTGACTGGGTTCTTCAACCCACCATAGGTTCTGATAACGTGCATCACGACAAACCTTGACTGCCTCAACCGCCATGGTAGTCCTTCGGTTCCATCCAAGCAACAAGAGTGATGAGAATCAAAAGCCAACTATAAGAAAAAGGCCGCCTTGTCTGAGCAGCAAGCGCATCCTTAAGTAACTGATTCAACAAAAATAAATACCAATTCATATGTACCCCCTCGGCACATTTATGGGCACATGCAACAATCCCCGAATTGCATTGGACGGGTTGATTTCCGTGAATAACCTTGCTGGCCAAAATTATTGCACCGATGTGCACTGTCTATGAACTAATACTGTCAATGCAATAAGCATGACCATCCCTTTGTAACCCGAAGTGCTCCTTCAACTGCTTTGCAAGTCTCTTATCCGTATCTCTTCCACGAATATAATGTGCCGGGTCCTCCCCAGCCTTAGGAAAACCAATAATACTTGCAAACAAGTTGACGGTTACTGGGATTGGCGTATTCAGCTAAAGTGTGCCTCCATGGAAACATGCCAACAATTGCTTGACACATGCATGTGCTTCATTCAAACGACCAAAATTGGCATATTAATGAGCCCCAGTAGCCCAAAATTTTCTAATCCACTGGCCCATGGTTTCGGAATTCGCTAAATGGGATCACCAGGCGTCGTATGGATAGATTCATATGGCTCATCCCAGAAATATTTAAGCAAAATCAGGTCACGATCATCTAACTTGATCCTGATCAACGCAGGGATGATGTCAACTGAGCATGTCATCCCTTTCGGAAGCATTGGCAACTTGGGTGGGTACTTTTGATTCTTCGACATCTACCGTGGCTTAGCTCCTAGATTCATAGGAGTGACATAACCAAAAATATCATTTACCAAGACACCCCGGGGTGCCATGGACTCAATCGCTCTTGAGCTCGATGGCCTAGCCTATGGAGTGCCTTCTCCACGCACCTTCGCAGATGTTCGAGTTTGCCTCTTCTCTGGCGGTGTAGGACTAGGTCTCTGCATCTGCTGCTTCCGCTTCGGGATGGATGAGGAACCCACTAGCATACTCATGAATTTGGCTTCCACAGCCATGGGACGAATGAGAGACTTGTATTCACTTGAAATTTCAATAGCGTCAAGGCCACTCAACATCCCTTACTCCTCAAAGCCTAAAAATTCGCTCAACAGCTCGAACGATACTGTACTCAACACCCTGCTCAATACTTGCACATAATTCACCTTCTATTTCTACTCTTCACAACTGAACAATGCCTATCCAATGCATTCTGCACAGTGTTTTATAGCCACTTCCAATTCCAAATCCATCATTACCAAATCTAACTTCATCATTATTTCCAAATTGGGTAGTAATGATGCCAAATCCATCGACGATCTTATAAGTCTAACGGTCGGATCATCCATTAATGTGGGTTCCTTCAATCAAGTGCCTTTAGCCAACTGGTTTAACTACCTACATTTATTACTTGATTTGACCACCCCACAACCTGACAACTATCACAAAGGGTCAACTGACTATCGGTAACAATTGTAACCTTGTGCAGCCTCTCCCTCAAGGCTCACCTTGTGCTGCTTAAACTAAAATTCTCAGCATCATTTTTTTTTTCAATACTTTAGGTGGTGCACATCGTCGGCCCCGTTCTATAGGGCTTCAAGTGACTCCTTTTGATGAGTTTCGACAACATTGTTCCATCTAACTGTTGTAACTAAACTGCACCACTAGATGTAATGGACTGATCAACATAGGGACCTAACCAGTGCATTTGTAAATTACCAAGATGCTTGATAAACTTACTGTCATATAACAACACCAAATCTCCTGTTGCAAACTATTTGTGCTTAATATGGCGATCATGCCATGCCTTCTTTCGATCCTTCTCAACCTATTGGTGGAAACTTGCGATGAAACGATCTTCTTCAAGCTGAATCAACTGCGCATCATGTTCTTCTAAGGCTGCTACATCATCCATATCTGTTGCTGTGGAAATGCGCAAG
The DNA here is from genome assembly GCA_001517045.1 of Pseudotsuga menziesii. Classification (NCBI taxonomy): domain Eukaryota; kingdom Viridiplantae; phylum Streptophyta; class Pinopsida; order Pinales; family Pinaceae; genus Pseudotsuga; species Pseudotsuga menziesii. Next base: position 491,553 of record LPNX010345289.1, read on the forward strand.
CTGGGAACGATATACTCCATAGGCATAACTACCTCATTCCCATACACCAACTTAAATGGTGTCTGACCTGTTAGCCATTTGCACGTAGTGCGATAGGCCCAGAGAACTGTAGGAATTTTTAAATCCCAATCATCGCGGTTAATGTTACATACCTTGGTCAGCGCTGTCTCCAAAATTTTGTTGAAGGCATCAACGGTACCATTTTCTTGCAGATGGTAGGGTGTACTCTTCTTATGCTATATATGGAGCTCTTCAGTTAGTGCATTTACCGTCTAGTTGACAAAGTGACTGCCCTGGTCACTCATCAGGATCCTAGGACACCCAAATCGCGTCACAATGTTCTCAAAAATAAACTGTGCTTCCATCACAGTGGTACAGTCAATGACTGGTGCAGTCTCCTCCCATTGAGTTAGGTAGTCAGTTGCAGTAATAATATAGCGAGTGCCAGTGTGCTTACCTGGTGGATTGATAGGAGCCACAAAGTCAACAACCCATTTATCAAACGGTTGGAGAGTCAGTGGCATCTCATCCCTCCACGATGGTTTACCAACCTGTTGGTAGACATCACGGCTCCTTGCATGGTCTACGACATCCTTATGTAACGTGGGCCATCATAGCCTAGCACACAACACTTTTCATACAGTAGCACGACCTCCATAGTGACCTCCCATGATCCCGACATGTGCTTTCTCTAGAACAGAACCCTGCTCATACAGTAAGATGCACTATCGCAATATTTCATTTGGTCCAAGTTTATATACCTGTCCAACAATGAGTTGAAAATTGGAGGCTTTTAGGACCAGCTGCTTCTTTTGGCTAATCGACATGTTTGTTGGGGTGACACTAGTAGACAAAAATTGAACAATTGGTGCATAGTGATCATCTGCGACTTCAACTCAGAAGAATTGCGCATCTGGAAAGCCATCATCAATATTGGTTGGGTCTTCACCATTCTCAACTCATCACAGATGATCTGGGCTAGCATTCAACTGTCCTGGCTTTACCACTATTTCAAAATCAAACTCTTGGAACAAAGGCAACCACCTACATATTCTCCCCCCCGCAACACAGGCCTATTGACTAGGTATTGCAAAGTAGAATGATCAGTGAAAATCTTGAAATGTCCACCCAATAGGTAGTGCCTAAACTTTTGCAGAGCATAAACCATCACCAGGCCTTCCCTTTAAGTCGTGGTATAATTTCATTCGGCAAATGATAAATTTCTACTAGCATATGCTATTGGATGATCCAAGTCTCCTTCACATGGCTACGTAAGAACAACCCCTAGCACAGTAGAAGAAGCATCAACATGCACATGGAATTATTTATTCCAATTAGGGAAAGCTAGTATTGGTGCAAAGGCCATCTCGGCCTTCAGGGTGTCGAAGCTTCCTTGACATTTAAGAGTCCATTCAAATGCAATGTCTTTCTTTAGAAGCTTTTCCATGGGAGCAGTAATCGTAGTGTATCCTCTGATAAACTTGCGATAGTAGCCCGTATGTCCTAGTGTTTCTCGAAGCATCTTGACATTCATTGGCGGTGGTAAACTGAGGATCAGTGCAATCTTCGGCTGATCAACCAACAGACCTTCTTTGCATACAATGTGCCCAAGTAGTATGCCAAAGGGTGCTCATAAAATACATTTTTTGGAATTCAATGCAATCTGATGCTGCCTACATCGTTCTAGCATCAATTGCAGATTGTCTAGATGGTATTTAACTAGACCATAGATGGTCTAGTCATCCATATATACCTGCAGGAATTTATGAATAAAATATTTAAATGCCGAAACAACTACGTAGGAGAATATAGCAGTTGCATTCTTTAGCCCAAATGGCATGATGGTATATTGGAAACAACCCCACGCGGTGACAAATGTGGTCTTATGGCGATCCTCCTTCGCAATCCGGATCTGGTGGTATCCCAAAAATCCATATGTGAATGAATATACCTCCTGGCTGCCTACGACTTCCAGGACTTCATCTGTGAAAGGGGTCGGGAATGGATCGTGTACACATGCATCATTCAACTTCCTCAGATCAACACAAATGCAGATTTCACCAGTATTCTTATCTTGGACCACCATCGGGCTTATCCACTCTGATTCTTCTACAGGCTCAATGATCCCAGCGTCGAGCATCCTATTGATCTCAGCTTTCACGCAATCCTTATATCGCGGGTTCAATCTATAAAACCTCTGGCATACCAATTTTGCATCTGGTTTGAGTGGAATCTTTATTTCCCCTAAATCACTGAAGATCCGCTTCATTTCTGAGAATCGCATTGGAAAAAGTTCCTGGAATTCATGCAGTAGATCCGTGACTTTGGCCATCGTCTCTTCACCCCAATAGTCTCCGACGTTAGCAAATTTTGGATTTTCTGCCGACCCAATGTTAAATTTTCAGATCCTCAACGGCTATTTCATCGAGTCCATAGGTATGTTGGGAGCTGCGACACCATGGCTTCCTTCAGACTTTGGAATATTAACATTCCGTAGCTCGTCATCATCTTCAGGTTCCCCAGACAAGTTGTAGCACGTCATCATGGATTGGATAAAGCAATGCGCATGAGGATCAATAGGGTATGCAACAGGGATGACTTCCAGTACTACATCGCGGATAATGTGCAAAGCATTACATACCTCGAGGTTGGAATATTGGAAGCTAAACGTTTGCACAAAACAAACTAACAACTCCTGCCAAGTGGTAATGGTTCTGCGCAATTCTATTGCCACATACTAGGACCGTGGCATCTCTTCTAGAGTGTGAACAAAAGTGTGAACCCACTCATCCCTGATGTCCATAATGTTTGACATTCAATCAAATGATGGACGGGGTCATTTCCTCCATCATATCTCCCAACATGATAGACCTCTATATCGCCAAAGTGGACCATCATCAACTTGTGGCACTGCTCCCAGTCATGGATCGTCTGCTTGTGTGTCACCCACCATCAAGCCGGAGTAGCCTTCAGTGCTACATCAAGAGCCAGTATCCTTTGCGGTTCAAACACATTTTCTTGAAATTATTGGAAGAACTTAGATAGCTCCAGCAGTCCTTTGTAAATGGGTAACTCAACGGTCTCAATCGCAACATGTCGGAGAGACTGTGTAATCAACCCGCATTTTCTGAATGAAACCTCATGCAACCGACTTTGCCAATTTTCTAGAGCATCGTCAGAGTCGGAGGACATGGAAATTGTGCTGTGCCATCCAAGTTCACCATTTATAGTAGGGTGGATATAGTCCTCAGAGATGTTATAATCATGATCCCAACTTCTCCCAAATTCCTCCTTTACAGGTTCAATATATCGCCGTCCTTCCTGAGGGTCCATAGGAGCAATGACCCTGACATCCTAGTTTTCAAATGTCATAACACGTTTTTTGAAATTGATAAACGCCATGCTATCATCAGCCCATCCAATTCCTAGCAACGTAGGATAGGAACCAGCATATTCTACAACTTCTATTATGTCAAAGTTAGCACGTGTTTTCATACCTTCAATGTCGACAATGAAGTTTGCAACATGACTAATGGGCTGAACCTTCACCTGGTTTGCTAAACACAACTGTACCGGTGACCATCCCAACGTTGGCTTCCCCATCAATTGCCAGGTTTTCTTTGTCAGGAGGTTTACATCTAATCCAAGGTCCAAAATGACCAAGTCAACCTCATAATCCCCAATCTAGACATTCATCCTCATCTCCTTTCTGGTCTTCCTTTTTTGAAAGGAATTCACAACGAAATCCTTCACTGTCTTATCCGAGAGGTGTAATAATGCCTCGATCTTGACAAGGGTGTCTGAGTCCCTTGCCAGTGATAGGAACCTCTAAAATAACTTGTGCAGGGTACCATACTGTCACGATGGGCCTGCCTCTGTAGATGGATCAAAAGAAAATGGCACATCAACAATTGGTAACTTACCTGGATTTCTCTCGATCTTTTTCTTTGCATCGAAGAAGGTATCTTTCTCTGTTGCAATATCAGATGCGACCTTCTTCTTACTAGCGAGCCAAACTTGTAGCCGGGGTCCATCATCTCCAGTTGTCGCACCAGCAAGAGTGACAATCCCAACATCGACATCCTTCATCCGCAGCTCAGCCTGAATAGTGGCGACTGTCGATCCCTGGTTGAAAGGTGGGTTCTGATTCAATGGTTGATTCATCAGTTGGTTCTGCATCTGAGATGGGTTTCGAGTCTAAGTCTGCAGTGGGACCTGGTTCTACATTATCGGCTGGTTATGTACTTGGAATGTAGGCTGATTCTGCGCATTCTGTAACTAGGGAATTTGTCCGGCCTACCATTTTTTGATCAACTGAGGGAAACTTTCAACATTATGATCACTGGCTGCACAATATGTGCACTGCGCATGAGGGAAATCTCTCTGGTAATGCCCAAATACCCCACAGGTATAGCACTAGACTGATTCACGACCTTGTCCTCCCCCGCGGCTAAATCCTCCTCCTCGACCTTTGAATCCTCCGCGGAATCCCCGTCGGACTTCTCCTTGCTGAAACTGTGGTTGGGCCATTTGTTGCTGGGGTGGGTTAGGTTACTGCTAGACATATTGCATGGCTTGAAAATATTGTGGCTGATTATACTATGGTCACGGTGCTTGGTTTACTGTGGCTGTACCACCATCTGCGGTTGTGGTGCGAACTGCGGCTATGCCATAAAATGTTGCTGTGGTTGCACAGGGACAAACTGCAATGGAGGTGGTGGCATATACGGTACCTGTGCTACTAGTTGTACTACTTGTGGCTATGCTTGCGTTGTTTGGGGATCCTCTTCTTTTACAAAGTAGGAATCATACGTTCTTTCCTAGAAGTAAATCATAAGCACAATAGATTTTGTTGTCATGTCCAACTGACCGACAGAATGTACAGTACAAAATTTATGCCTTGGTAACCATCTTCTGCATATAATCATAGTTCTCATGTCGATTCCCATAGACCTGGAAGATGCGACACCATGGTGTGACAACACCACTCAACGGGCTCGGGGCTCCTGATAGAAAATAGTTTCGAAATGTAAAACAAGTATCCTTGGTATGTCCACTTGCATGGCAATGGGTGCACCAAATATCATCACAATCTTCCTTATCCTTTTTGATGTCTTGCAATTGTAGCGTTAAATTGGCCAATTACGCCTGAATCTGATTCATTGCAACAACAGTTTCCCCTACTGGCGATGCCTCTAATTTCATCGTAGTATCTAGAGCCTTTCTCTGCGTCGCAATATTTTGCTGCATTAATGGTTGTCATATATGCGGGACAAGCGCTGTGATAAACCATTCTTTATGCTAAACATCGCTCATCTGAAAACTGACCCGAGCCATCAAAGTCTTAAATTGTTTCATTGGGGAATTGTTTGATCTCTTTCAATTCAGTAATGTACTAAGCTTTGGATTTTGGCTTCTTAAATTCCTCAAATATCCCTTTTCTGATCTCGTCCAGTGTTTTTGCAGTACCTCCCTGAGGCACCTGTGTGAATCTCATAAACCATTCCAATGCGCAGCCCCTCAGAGTAGTGGCTAGCTGACGTTTCTTGACATCATCATCAATAGTTTGCCAAGCATTCTAGATCGCTTCACATAAGAACCAGTACTGCTCCATATCGTTGGTGCCATTTCCATTGAATATTGGAAATTTCATTACGTCTCCTGCCATTCTGAACCTTCTTCCTCCTACTGGTGCTCTATTACTAGACTATTGCTGACACATCGGGCAAGTCGACATAGAATGCATGTTCCTTCCTTATGGTGGAGTAGTGCACGGAGGAGTAGACACGTTACTGCTGGGGTTTGATACTATCGTTCTTTGAGGTGTAGCCTGGGACTGTTTGTCCTCGTTGTCAGAAAAAGGTTGCTTCATCCCATGTGGTTGTTCTTCACGGTATCGCACTTTGACTTCAGCAGGACCTTGTCCCATCCTCTGCCTCTTTTCTCGAAACCTTGCTCCTCCCCTTGTACAACCACTTGTTTCTTCGATGACCTTTACATTATCACCAGAAATCATGCCCATCTACCCCTTATTCCCTTATGCATTTCCCCCCTTTCTGTTGCGGTGCCTACATCCCCTACACACTAGAGTTCCACTACTCTTGGTCCATCTTTAGGATACCCTTTTCACAGACTAGTTGCTTAATCGATAGTTGTAGCGACAATAGGAACCTTCCATGAGGTCCACTGAAAAAATCCCTTTTCACCTTGCTGAAAGATTTATTAGTATCAACAACAAACTCAGTAATGTATCCTTCCAAGATACTATCCAACCATACCTCGACTACCCGTGATTCCTTGTTGCTGGTTTCTTGTAGCGCCTGGATTAATCATGGGGTACAGGATGTCGGCTCTCCTCCTTGAAAGTTTGTCTTTCGCTTAGAAAACTTTGCCAACCATTCATGCAAGAGCACAGGGAATTCACAAAAGAACCATTCATGAGGACCATCGTTGATATATCTATCCAACTAGTGGCCCGTCGACAGCTTAGGATTCCGGTTTTCAGCTTCAACAAACTCCCACAACTTCAGATCAAACAATCCCTTGATCTCTGATTGAATCAGATTCCAGAACATATCCCCCTCCTAATTGTGATTTAGTCCCGACAACGGAACCATTTGTTGGTGAAGCCCACCAACAAAGCTTCGTCGAAAGGTCTTCCCACTCTGTCGATTCCCTGCAACGCAATCTCCTTGAGCACCGGCCCAGATAGGGTTTAACTTGCCCGACAACGTCTACATAGTAGACGAGGTCTCACCCAAGGCATTCAAGGCTGTCAGAACCGAGTTTCTAATAGTGGGGAAGGAGGATGTGGGGATCCGACAAAGGGATATCATAACTTATTCAATCTCATACAATATCAAACTGTCATAGCATCATTCAAAGAACATCATAGTGCATCAAGCATAATTTATGACAACTTAAAACCAATAGATCACATCGATATATCAAGAAGAAGCTGAATCACATCTATAACATGTCCTTTTAACACAACAGAGTCGCATCATCACAACAAATCCATAACAATAGACAATAATTGAGCCATACACATCACATCATATATTAATCTTGCACACATACGCCACATTACATAATCCTTCTCCAAAACCCAAGACTGCATACACCAAGAAGAAGCCTAGATAAAAATCACAATCAAGACAGGAAAGTCTCCAAAAAACAGATCCCACTAGATCTTATCCCTAACAATCGTGCATGCAATACAAGCGTTCTCAATTGCTCACCTATGATGCTCTATCTCTATCTCTCTATGTCCCTATGTCCCCTTGTCCCCTCATGACTCTCCAAAATGGATCTATAAATAGGCTTATTCCTTTACATCAAGGGTCCACTAATAATTGACTTCTAACCACTACTGACCTATTGCAACAAAAATTGGTTAAAATATACATAAAATATTCAAAAATGGTTATTTTCCTGCTTATCACGCCAATATGCCCTTGCGTGGTACCAAGTGAGCTTGCACAGCTGCCGCGATGCTGCGCAACTCACTTGTCCCAAACCCCTTGCCAACATGATTTATGCAGGTGTTATCCATCAATAAAAGGAACTTTTTCCCTAACAGGTAGTGACGCCACATCTTTAAGGCATGTAATACTACTACCAAATTCTAGATCATGCACTACATAATTCCATTCATGATCCTTCAACTTGCGAGATTCGTAATGCACCACATGCCCTTTGTGAGATAGTACTCCTCTAAATCCCTCCTTGCTAGCATTAGTTCATACTGTGTATTCTTTATAGGGTTCAACCACCTTCACGATCGGGGCCATGGTTAACAGTCTTTTTAAATTTTCAAATCTCTCCTGGAACTTTATAGACCATACAAACTCTACCCCATTTCTATGTAAGGAAGTAATAGGATAGGGTATCTTTGAGAACCCTTGGATGAACCTTCAGTAGTACCCAATGAGTCCCATGAATGATCAAATGTCAGTGACATCCTTAGGCACATCCCATTCTAGAATTGCTTTTATCTTCTACAGATCCACCGCAACCCCTTTTTCAGAGATGACATGTCCTAAGTACTGAATTTCTTTCTTGAAGAATTCACAATTCTAACTGAGTGTACAACTGGTGGTATCTTAGGGTCTGCAACATGATTCTCAAGCATTGTTGATCTTCTTCTTTTGTCCTTGAGTAGATTAGGATATCGTTAATGAAAATTAACACGAATGGATCTAAATACTTGTTAAATATGCTATTCTTCAGACACATAAATGTGGCAGGCGAATTGTTTAAGACGAAAGGAATTACTACGAATTTGTAATGCCCATATCGAGTCCTAAAGGTTGTTTTATTAACATATTCTTCCTTAATCCTGATCTAGTGGTAACCACACCTCAAATCCAACTTGGAGAAGAATTTTTCTCCCCCTGCTTGATCGAACAAGTAATTAATCTGAGGCAGAGGATACTTGTTTTTGATGGTCACTTTATTTAACTGTCTGTAGTCTATGCAAAGCCTCAAGGTCCCATCCTTCTTCTTGACAAATAAAACTAGGGCTCCCCAAGGTGATACACTAGGCCTGATATAATCCTTATCTAGTAGTTCTTGTAATTGGATTTTTAATTCAGTTAACTCAGGGATACTCATTCAATAAGGAACTTTGGATGCTGTAGCAGACCCAGGTATGATTTCAATGGAGAAATATATTTCTCTTTGAGGGGGAAGTCCAGGTATCTCTTCTGGTAACACATCCATGGATTCATTTAACACCACGTGGTCTCTTATAGATGTTGGGAAACATTAAGGAGTAGGTCAACAACCTTTACCACATAGAGCTTACAACCCTTCCTCAAACACCTCTTCAATTTCAAGGAAAATATCTGTCTTAAGAAAACGAGCTTACTAAAACCATTTACCTTCCTAACAATTTTATCTTTAGCCACATATGTAAAGGTTTTATCAAATCAATTTAATATTAATTTATACTTTTCTAACCAATCCATGCCAATAGTCATATCATATCACCCTAGAGGCAAAAAATTCAAATTGATCCTAGTTACATGATCTTGTATTAAAATTTCACAATTAGCAATAAACTCCGTTACCTTTATTTTTGCTCCAGTGGCTAGTTGGACTGACCAAGGATTTTCATGCCTTACCTTGGTGAATTGACAATTCTCCATTATTTTAGGAGTGATGTAACTTAAAGTATGTCCTAGATCAATTAATATAGAGATATTTCACTTAGAAATAGTACCTTCAATCTCTACGATTGCATATTAATGATCTTCCTATCAATCTTCAAGAGATGCATTGATCCAGTGGAAACTCTTGCCAATTTCTCCCATAGTGGAAGCTTCTTGCAGGTTGTGTACAACCTTGTTGAATTCACCGAGGAGTGGGAAGTTCCTTCGTACGTGGGGACCTTCACATTCCAAACAATTCATAGGTTCTTTAGGGGTTCTAGTGGCCCCTTTTGGTCCAATTTGCACAGGTTTATTGTCCTTATGCTGAAACTATCCATTTTTGTTGTAGGAATTTCCTTGAGGATTCCTTGGCATGTTCTTGAAGGGTGGTGGTTGGAATCCCTTCTTCTGTTGATTGAAATTTTCTTGCTTCTTGTCCTTCTAGGTTTTGGATAGGTCATTCCTTTGTTTATACTGCTCAAAGAATAGTCTTTCTTTTCTTAACACTTCATCCAACATCTTGGAGTTATCAAATTCAATCCAATCTTTGTAAGACTATGGCAGAAAGCTTAAGAATTGCTAGATTTTTACCTTTTCTTCTTTAAAGTATGACACAAACCATAACATATCTAAAAATTTATTTATGAGATCCTCCATGGTCATCTGGCCAAGTTTTAATTCATAAAATTCCTTGGTCTTTCTTTCATAATAGCTTTCTGATAAATACTGTTTCTTGAAGAGTTTCTTGAACTCTGACCATTCTAAGTTCTTTTCATTTAATCCATGGGAGATATCTAGGTCTTTCCACAAAATACTGGCCTTTCCTTTCAAGTTGTAAACTGCCATCCTTACCTTCATGTTGTTGGAGTAGTGGTATATCTGAAAGTACTTTTTAATATCCAACAACCAAACTTCTGCTTTTTCTCTAGTCCTTGATTCCCCATCAAAATTGGTGGGTTTGATCTTCTTGAATTCTCCTTCAAAGTGATCCACTTTTCTCTTACCCGCTTTTCGAGCTTGATTTCCATAATTTTGAGTTTCCTGGGATGAGCTGTCTTTTATTTCGGCATTATCCCCTACTTCCAGGTTCCTCCTTGCTTCTGCTGGTGGTTTTTCTCCATTGTTCCTCTCCTACAGGATTTATAGTAATATTTCATTAAGCTTCTGTTGTTTTTCTTGAGCTCTTTTCAGCTGTTCATTTTCTTCTTTGAAGCTATGAAATTCCACTATCATATTCTTCACATTTTCAAGTACCTGTCTAGCTTCAAAACAATTTGGTTCTAGCTACATTGGGTGAGGTTCTGGAGTACCTTCTTCAGGTGGGTACTCCTGTTCCTTTTTTGAGGCCATCACTGTATCCTGTTACAGAATAATTCATGTTAATACACAAACATTCCAACACAAATATTTAGAACAAAATTTTTTCATAGTGCAGTGGAACTAGATGTTTCCCAAAAGGTGACAGGGTTGAACCTGTAGCTCTAATACCATATGTAACATACCCCAATAACCTGTCAAATATGCATATATATATAAAAAATTGCAACATAAAAATTCTGTCACATAAATTTGGCTATAACCTTCCATAACAATTCACCCTTAAGGTAAATCAATAAGCAACATTAAATTCCACAAACAGATCCACTTATGTGACCAGATAGACGTTCCATACTAAAAATGACTTTCTAGCTTTCGCTTCGTGCATTTTGTCTTTTCCTTTCTTCCCTTCCGACCTCAGAATTCCGGAATCGGAAACATAATGTGCGACAGAAACATTTAACCACTCTTCCTCCTTTCACCTTCCGCACTTCCGCTTTCCGCCCTTCCAACCTTGAAAATTCGGAATAAAAAACATAATGTGCGACGGAACACTTAAAAAATCTTCCACCTTCCTCCTTTCATACTTTCTCTTCCTCCCTTCTAGCCTCGGAAATTAGGAATAAGAAACATAATGTGCGATGGAAACACTTAAACACTCTTCTACCTTCCGCCTTCTACACTTCCGCTTTCCGCCTTTTTGACCTCGAAAATTGAGAATTGGAAACTTAATGTGAGACATAAACAGTTAAACACTCTTTCACCTTATGAATTCTACACTTCCTCTTTCTGACCTCAAAAATCGGGAATCAGAAACTTAATGTGCGATAGAAACACTTAATGCTCTTCCTCCCTCCGCCTTCTACACTTCCGCTTTCCCGCTTTCCGACCTCGGAAGTCGGAAGTCGAAAACATAGTGTCCGACCGAGTCCTTCAACCATGATTCCTCCTTCTGCCTTCCACACTTCCTCTTTTCGTCTTCCTCTTTCCGCTGTGTGGATCACAGATTGCGGAAGTCTTAAAATCCTTAAGACTTAATTTTTCCTTTTCGCTTTCTGTCATGCGGATGACGGATCATGGAAGTATTAACATCCTTAAGACCTAATTTTTCCTTTCCTCTTTTCTCTTTCCGCTGTGTGGATCATGGATTGCAGAAGTCTTAACATCCCTAAGACTTATACTTTTCTTTCCTCTTTCCGCTGTGCGGATCGTAGAAGTCTTAATATTCTTAAGACTTTAAATTTTCTAAGCTTTCGTAGGCCTTCCGACCCAAGGTTTTTTCCTAACTTCTTAGTGAATCCTTCGTATGATTAAGGAAATTTCCAAACCTCCGAGGACTCCCGGCCTTAAGCCAGTTTTAGTTACTTAAACCAGCTCATAATTAGGTGTTTCAGTGGTGTACAATGGCCAGTTCTTGAGAACTACAACAACCAAACTCTCCTTCATTGTTTTAACCCCTTAGGATGGTTTTAACAAAAGGATAACAACATCCTAGTAAAATTTGAAAGGACTGTGCTACACCATTTGAGAAACCAAACACCAGACACAAGTTACATTCATTCAGATAGAGAAGGATTAACTTTCATACATTCAAGAAGCAAGGGATTTAACGATGGATGAATGCATGCAATTCTTATCCATCCATCTTATGGTGTTTGAGATCCACCGTCGATTAGATCCGACGGTCCTCAGGGATTTCACACATTCAATAATCAAGGGAGTTAACTATGGGGATGTGCGCAAAAAAATTGTGAAATCTAGTTCACCACAGAGTTGGAGTCCACCCTTTGTTGAGAGTTATAGAGGCCATAGGCCGGGCTGGATAAACTTAGGGGTTCGGCTAAGGTTAGAATCGACTAAAAACACATAACAGTCTATCTAAATATTGTATACATAGGCCTTGACATCATAAGCATAGTACGATCAGGAGCAAAACAATGCATAAACTTAAGACAAACTAGAGGATACTTATAAGAGCACACACACCCGTTTAAAAACCATAATTTCATCAGTAAACCTAAGGCATTCACTTATTGTTACAACAATATGGACACATATGAAAAAAATCTACATAAACACCCTATGGTTATCAGTCAAAGGAAAATCATGCAGTATGTAAATAACTATGTACACAACAACAATCCACCGCTCGGGTTTCCACTTTACTAAATGTAGGGCATAATAATTCCAGCATTGTATGAGTACAATAGTTCATAAGAGTCATTACATTTAAGATGATATTTCATCATTCCATTTATATTAAAACACATCTTTAACATAATCAAACATACCTTGAGCTTAATAGGTTTGCAGAAACAATACTTAGAAATGGAACCTGTTCGAAATCGAACCTCAATGAAAAGGGAACAACCAAGTTCCACCCAACCATAGATTAGGCACATATATCTTCATCCTCAATCACCCCCGAGCTAACTATGCATGCAAAGGGTGGTGACAGTCAAACTCAGTTCCACTTCTCTAGTGCAAAATCCCTTCCTAACACAGAGTGCTCACACAACAAGAAATTCCTTGTTCCAACATACTCAACGACGTCCTCCCTCCTAGTATATGATTACTTATTTATCCTTTTTTATTTTTCCTAGGTCTTTTGCAGCTAATGAACAATTCCCCCAGGAATTTCCACCTCACTACCTCTTGATTCCCTGGGGTGAGTCTAGCGCCATACTAGCATTCCCACGTCTGGTGCAACTTCCTGAGAGTGACCCTTCACGTCCCCCACTCTTGCATGCATAGTTTCCTCATTCAACATGGTTGTCCCTATCATCTAGATTTTTATTACAAGCATAACGTTTCAGTTACATTTGTCCTTCAAGGACCTATTGGCATATTCCAGGTCTACCAATCACATTCAAACAAACAAACAAAAAAAATAGTCTTTCAAAAATTCATTAGAGGAAATTTCAATTTAAACTGGGCCTTCCAAAAACAATACAAATTCCATGTCATCATGTATTAGCCAATCAAAATGATTTAAAATTAAAAAAGGGAGCACCTCTTAAACAATTTTTAATATAAATTTGGTGATAGGTATCATAAAAAAACTATTTTTTTTGTTCGTATTTTCGACATATGTCCTTGTGTTTTTACTTAAATTTCGATTGGGAGAGCTCTTTGGATGCCGAATTAAATTCTGCATCCAACGAGTACCCACTTGACATACTTTTGATGGGCCATGCTACCCCCAAAACAAGAAATAACTGAAAACCATTGGTTTCATAGTCATTGTATTTTTATCTACATAATCTTATGCACCCCATTCATGGAGTAATATGAATGGAAATGTGAACATCTATTTCAATAATTATTGAATCGTGATACTACTATTTGAGATAAACTATTGAACAAGGTTTGTTTGTCAAAGAGTATCTCACCAAGATCAGTATCCTCCATGAAGTTGGAATCAGTTAAGAAAATAGAAATTTTAATTCAAGCGCTATTATTTTACCCAATCTTCGAGGAAGAACCTTTTCAGGGAAGAATGAATTGTAATATACCTAAATGTATAATACAACTATTATACCTATTAGTTTATTTATTATTAATTAATAGGATTAACTACTAATTAATCACTATACGACATGTCTTTTATTAAAATACATGTCCCTTCTGTATTGACTATATATAACGTTGGCCCATTATCATTGTATATCATCATCAAATTATATAAATTTTTTATTAAATAAACACACTGAAAGGAAGTTTCTTTCACATACTTATCAAGCCAAACTTCAAATGTATAACATTTTTGACATGCATGATAAATAAGAATCAATTTGATGTGAATTACTTGAACATGAAACAAATTTTCCAAAATACCATTAGGAACATTAATACTACTAGATCCTTAAACCAAAAGATGATGATCATCACTTAGAGATACTTTCTGTTATCTGTAATTTTTAGTGTCATAAAAATTAAATAAAAAAGTTATACCAAACACATGGTTAGAAGCACTAGAATCAATTATCCATTCCACATTAGCAAATAAATTATTAGGTTGAACATAATAGGCACACAGGGACACTAACTGTTCTTTGGAAGACTTGTTCTTTTCTTTCACAAGTTCACATATTCGTTTAAAGAAAATCTTTTTGGGGTGGTTTTTTTTTCCCACAATACTTACAATGATTCTATAATTTCTTTTTATTAGGCACCATGTTATAGTATTAATATTTAGAAGAATTTGACCCTTTATTATTGAGTTTAGAATGTTTATTAAAACTTCTATTAGGATTCCTTTTACTATGTTCCATTATATCTCTACTATTGGATGATAGACCACTAGAAATTAATCCATCTTGCTCATTTATCAAACCTTTACAAAAATATTCAAAAAATGGGTTTTAAAGTACCTTTATACATTTCAATGGGCCTATTTCTAGTTTTGATGAACAAATAAAAACATGAAAGTAACTTTTGTTTAACAAGAATAGTAAGAGCATTATCATTTTTCTTGTAACTAGAACCACAATTATTTAACTTTTCATTAAAGGTTTTAATTTAAAAAATAAACAACTCTATTTTATAAAAACCTATAGGGTCTAACTCATGGATTTTCTTTTCAAGATAGTAAGCAGAAACACCATCACTTTTATTGAATAAAGAATCTATGGTTTTCCACACCTTAATATGAATTTTCTTGGCCTCAATGTGTACTTGTAAGCTCTATGAAACAATTTGTCTAATGAGTCCTCTTACTTTATCACATCTATATTCCCATATTTCCAAGTATTTACATCGATTGGTTTTGTTTAATCACCTTTAAGTAATCTTCATAAGTTCTTACTCCTAAGAACACCAATGATCTCTCTCTTCCAAGAGAGATAGTTAGGTCCAACTAATTCTAGGAATAGAAAAAACTTTTGAAGTCATAGTGTGACAAAATAATGAAACCCTTAAATGAAAAAATAGTTTTGTCACAGAAAACAAGAAAATTGATTAAAAAATAAAGCCTAACAAAACCTAATGGATGGAACCATAACTCTACAACATAAAACCCAGAGCAAAGAATTAGATTCGGAAAAAAAATGCCAAAACAAAGGTATTCAAATTTCACGCTTTGTGTACACAACTGTTGCGAATGAAGGAAAAAATTCATGCTTTCACTTAATGTAGGACACAAATTATATGGGTGTTTGATATTCTTATAACAAAAGGTGTGAATTAACTACAAACTACGCAAAACTTATCAAAATTTTGGAAAATTGTGAAACAATCATTGTCCCTTACGGAAACATGTAACAAAACACAACCAAAGCTGGAAAAAAACCAAATCTATTCCAAAACAAATAGATCCTTGATAGTAACTTAATACGATCCATTTAATCTAGATTTACAGAAAAAATCACGAGAAACATGAAAAAAATATGATTTTTTTGAAAAATAATGGTGAGGGCTAGTGTTTGCAAAAAAATATCAAACATGTAGAAAAAATGACTAGATCTAATAACATACCACTTGTCCCTTGATAGATCTAATGAAAAATTTACAAGATATGGAGAACCCAACTCAAAATTTGAAGAATTATTGCTTGTATGAAAAACTCAAAGAATTACCGAAGAAGGTAGAGCATAACAACTAGATCTAATACCATGTTAGAATATTGAGAATATGCATAACATACAACAATACATTTACACTAACATGTAAATCAATAGCAAGATATTCTATTCTAGCCATCTATCCATACAAGCAAACAATAATCATGTAAGAAATACGAGACAAGAGAACAAGAGAACAATACTTGGTAAAACCCCAAACCGAGAAACATCCATGGGTAGGTTTGGTCTTCTTTATTCTTTTCAAATATCCAATCTTACAAGATATAACTATAAAGATTTCATATGCTTAACTAGATATCATTAGTATTTAATCCAAATTCACAATAATAGCATATGCAGAATCACTAAAAGAAACACAATCACAAGATAGACAAAATATTAATCCCGGGAAACCCTTAAGGGGAAGAAAACCCAACAAAGCTTCCTTTATATAAGATGTATAAGATAAAACTCCAAAAAATGTACTCTCCTCATTGCTGGTATGTCTCTCCCTCTCCTATGTGCTACACAAGTGAGCGAGTCTATGTTCAAATGAGAAGCAAAGCTCCTATATTTATACTCTTTTTGTCAACTGAATTTTACCCTAATCAATTCAGCCCTACTATGTCTCGGACGACTTCACCTAGGATATCACAAAATAATATTTTATTATATTTATTAGGTTACTATTGACCTGACTTACAATGGAGGCTTTACCTCATGACTTTATGGTGACCAATTACAATAATAACATACAAACTAAGGAATAGAACATCTCCCTTGGGGTACATCAGCAAAATACATTTAGAATATATCCTTTGAAGTTACAATATTTCAACACTCCCCTTTAATGAGAAGGGTATTTTAATGACAACATATTCATCAACTATAGGAGTAATGAGAGAAAGCATCTTCAACAATATTAAGGTAATACATGTATATGCCATAGGAATTTTTCAACAATCATTAGTAACCGAAACAGTAACTTTTCAACATCTTTTGCAGCACACGATCACTTGATCCTTTTGCAGCAACACTTTGATCTTTTGATCCTTCGTAGCAGCACTTCGATCTTCTCGATCCTTTGCAGAATTACTTTTATTATCTTGATCCTTCGTAGTAGCACTTCAATATTCTTGATCCTTCTGAGAATTACTTCTATCATCTCGATCCTTTACAGCAGCACGTCGATCTTCTCGATCCTTTGCAACAAAACTTCGATATTCTCGATCCTTTGGGACATCACTTAGATCTTTCGATCCTTTGCGGGAGAACACTACCTGCAGTAGACATGATCTCTTTGTAGGATGATAAATCCCTATCACTTTAGGACATAAGTCCAAGGATAATGCGATCCTCATCAGCATGCTACCCCTTAATGAGGAGGGTCCATAGTATCGAGCAAATGATTCATCCACAAATGAATACAGGACCATATTGTCTACAAGGACTCATTATAGACCATCCTCATCCTGTTTAGATCTAAGAACACTCCAAGCGAGTCTTATACTATGTCATATACATGTGCATGTAGGAATACTCTCCATGTAAAAGTATTGTCTGCAAGTGAATATCTCGACCACACCTAGATGCAGACCTTGTCGTCTGTAAGGATTCATCGTAGAGAATCCTCACCTTCAAAGCTAGGACCAATCCTAAGCAAGTGTTATTCTGTGTCATCCAAAAATGAATGTGGGTACACTCTCCATGCGAGAGTAACATTTGCAAGGAAGATCTCGATCACACCTAAATGCAGGCCTTGTCATCTGTAAGGACTCATTGTAGAGTATCCTCAACTTGAAATCTAGGACCACTCCTAAGCTAGTGTTATTCTACAACATCCACAAATGAATGCGGGTACACTCTCCATGCAAGAGTAACGTCTATAGGGCCATCCTTAGATAGTAAGGACCACTCTTAGTAACAGAGTGTTATTTACTTCAAGACCATCCTCAAGAGAGGATACTATTGTCCACAAATGAATGTCAGACCTCATCAACCTATTTAGGTGTACTTGGCCTCTTTCATACTGGAGATTTACTGTCATCCCATTATCATTGACAGTATTATCATCACTTGATCTAGGAGGATATTGGTGGCCACCCACCATTCCACTTGGACCCCAACCATTGTTTCTTTCAGTTTTCTAGTTTCCTTAATTGTAGCAAAATTTACTATTTTTGGCAGTTTTCAGGTCCTAAACTTTGGGAGCCATTTTGATGCCCTAAATGACGTTTTTTCTAATGATGTATCATGCGCATCAAACGGAGGTAGTATGCCAAAGTTATGAACCTGATAAATTGATGTACCAAGTTACCCAATGGGGCCCACATTCTAGCGTTTCACCTCCTAGGGTTAGGTTTTTGGATGTGTAGGGTTTCCATCGTTTCTTAATAATATATAGGCCTTCGAGCCTCATTGTAACATAGATTTCAAAGACATGTAGCCACCACATCTCTTCTCAGAGATAAGCTACCAACACTCTAGCTAATTTATTTCCATTCTGTATGTAAATAAGTTTTAGTTCTTTGATTCATGAAATGAAGTGTTATTTCCACTGCATATTTGTTTTTATGGTTATTTGTGTATTCGATTGCATTCCTGCATAAATTCGGATCAATGGTATCAAAGCAATCCGCTCTTTCTCTATCCTTCTTTGCATGTCCCCAACGAGGGCAGGGTATAAAGAGTTAGGGCTCGATATGGTTGACCCTTTGCAAGATCAGCCTCACAAATCCCGACGGCTTCCCATGGGGGATGAAAAGAAAGATGAGGGTGCAGACCATCCTATCAAAATGTTGCTCGAGGATTCCCTTGAAAAACAAAGGAACGCGATGATGGATAACTTCTCCTAGATCCTTCAATGACTTCCCACTGGCGACGCATCTTCATCTAGCAGCCACTCTAGAGGCACAACCCCTTTTAAGGTACAAGTAAACTTCGACATTCCCCTATTTTATGGCCAAATAGATGCAGATGACATAGATAGATGGTTGAATCTATTACAAGGATATTTCTCAGTTCAGGACTTTTCTGACTGGGAAAATATTACTTTTTCACTACTCAAAGCCACCCCCCATGTCAAGGACTGGTGGGAAACCTACTATGAGAGAAAGGACAATGAGGAACCCTCTCTGTTCTTGGCCGTACCCACTTGGAATTCATTCTGAGATTCCATAAAGGGACAATATTATCCCGTGGGTAGCTATGAGGACAAGTACATACAATGGACTACACTGCAGCAACAAAGAGATCAAGATGTGCATGAGCTGACGAATCTGTTCCATACCCTGTGCACCAAGTTGGGTATCAAGGATTCAAAGAAACATTTGGTGCTAAAGTACCATAGTTGTCTGCACATATACATTCAAGAGGAAATGGAGTTCCTAGACATCTCCTCGCCTGGTACGACATACCGGTATACTGCCAAAATTGAGCAAAAATTCAAACAGAAAAAGTGAGACTTTGGATCTGCGAATTAGAAGCAAGAGAAAGGTGCCCCCAAACCATAGAACTAAGGACATAGACAAGGCATGGCGACTCAATACAACTTTCCAAAGCCGCAAGCAAAGAGAAAAACCGCGAAGCCAAAGAAGGAGGCGTGAAAGTGGTGCGAGTTCCATAATAGCCCCACTCACAACACAAGTGAGTGTCATGCCAAGCAATCACTAGTCGCCAAGATAAAGGCTTTCGAATCAGATGCATACTTTGACACTGAATCAGAACCCAAGAAGGGGAATGACAGAGGGAAGAATATTATCGATGCAAAGCCCAACGCCACCATTTCCACCACGAAGATCCAAAAGGAAGAATCAGAAGATTCAGAGGAGGAGGAGTGTCTTTTCCACTCCCAGATGTGGGTAAAGGGTTCCTCACTACAGTTTATTGTCAACAGTGGGATCCAAAAGAACCTCATTTCAGCATAGGTTGTGAAGCAGTTGGGCTTGCCAACCACAGCACACCCGCAGCCGTACACCATCGGGTGGCTTCACCAAGGATTGGATCTCCGTGTCAGCTAGGAGTGCTGCCTTCCCTACAACATCAAGCCCTTCACCAATGAGGTATTATGTGATATTGCTCCTCTTTATGTTTGTGATGTATTATTAGCTCAACCATACTTATGGAAGCGACATGCTGTGTATGAGTCTCGGCCTCGCGTTGTTATTATTACGTTGGGAAATAAGTTGTACAAGATACCAGAGGTACCACCTCCTACCGCTATCTCTTTGGTTACTGCAAGACAATAATTAGAGGAAATTTCAACTCAAAATGGGCCTCCTAAGGAAAATTAATAAAACAAAGTTAAAATAATAAAATAATATTTATTAATTTTGGAGGAAGAAAAGAAAAAACTACTTGTTTGTTCGTATTTTCGACATATATCCCTGTGTTTTTACTCAAATTTCAATCGGGAGAGCTCGTTTGATGCGAAATTAAATTCCGCATCCAACGAGTACCCACTTGGCATACTTTTGATGGGCCCCACTACCCCAAAAACAAGAAATACCTGAAAAAATGTGATGATGACATCATCATCATGTTTTTTTCAGGTATTTCTTGTTTTTGGGGTAGCGGGGCCCATCAAAAGTATGCCAAGTGGGTACTTGTTAGATGCGGAGTTTAATTTCACATCAAATGAGCTCCCCCGATTGAAATTTGAGTAAAAACAGAGGGAAATATGTCAAAAATACGAACAAAAAAAGTAGTTTTTTTATCATACCTATGCCCAAATTTATATTAAAAAATTGTTTAAGAGGTGCTCCCTTTTTGAATTTTAAATCATTTTGATTGGATAATACATGATGACATGGAATTTGTATTATTTTTGGAAGGTGTTGAAGTCTAGGGTTTCAACATCATTCAAGCATACGTTAAGTTCATACACAGCAATCAAAGACAAAGAAATATGGGAAGGGACGTCCAATCCGTCTTTGCATTATCTTTGATAATTATTTATACATTATGAGGTAGGTTGGAGCGGTTGTACCCGCTCCAACTACCTATTTATTAATATTTATTTATCTTTTAAACTATAATTACATGATGACATTTAGGAGGTAATTAGCCCCCTCTACATCTCCCCCAGAAACAAAATGTTTCTTCGTCCCGAAGAAAACAAAGAAAACTGCATCAACGTCCTGGGTCTCTGCTACTGCGGAGTAGTCCTCACTGTGCATCAACCATGCATACCGGTCTGCATAGGTAACTCAGCCGCAACAGCCGCCAGCTTGATAGGAAAATGCATGTGTACAAGGCTCTACTGTGACTGGTTACTCTTCAGCCTCCATCTTCAATCTGACAATAGTCCGTCGAAGTCTCATCCTCTCATAACGGCGGGAAACCATATTCTTCCGCAACTAGGCCTTTTGGTTTAAAGCCTCACCCGGGCTCATCTGACCGGCATCTCCATCGGTTCAGGCATGCGGGGCCTTTTGGCTCTTCGACTTTCTATGTCATTTCTCTGTCTTCTGGCTTTCCGAGGTCACAACCTAGGAACAGTTTCAGCATTTTGATAATGAGGGGTGCATTGTCATCATGTTCATTGAAGCGCTTCGCTGTGTAGGTGAATGATATGTGCTTGAATGTCATCGTCGTCATCTTCTTCTGTCGTGAGAGTGTAATTTCCTGCAAGCTTGTATGTTTCCTGCTCATGTGCATGGTCTTGGCTGTCATTGACTACTTTAGAATGACTCGGACTTATCTTATAATAGTCGACTAGATACTGGCTTCATTACATAAGTGAGGAGATCGCCTGCCTTTAAGAAAGACCCACGTTTAATCTCCTCATTAAAGACAACTCACAATGGTTGGCAAAAGACCAATTTAATTTACATATACTGGAGGGGATCGCCTGCCTCTATTGAGACTCACGTTTAACCCCCTCTTGAATTCAAAATATTTAAAGACGAGTCACATCACTATAATGACTATACAAGACAAGTAGTCGACTTCGACTAGAATGAGCATATCGACCAACTGAAGGCACTGACCAACCCGACATACTTTTTCTTTTTACACAACCGACCTGCTTATTAAAGACTCAACCGGCATGTTTCAACCGACATGCTCCAACCGACATGACTCAATCGATAGAGTGCAGAACTGTTTCTTTTTACAATTTTAAGATTTCAAGCATGCTTTACAAGTGACATATAGACCCAACTGAGTGCCAATGTCAACCGACTTTGATATTGACGATATCGACCACTTGAAATGCCGACCAAAGTGAGATTGGACCCACAGAAGAATCGACCATATTTTTACAATTTAATCAACGCTCAGTCAATCAAGAAGGCAAGGTATTTAACCCAAAATAAACAACTCCATAATGTTACCTCTCATGATGCATCAAAATTTTTAATCCGTAGTCGGGACAGGGTCAACGAAATGGTGGTCGACCAGCTCAGTCAGGTCAATGGAGGTCGACTGGATCAGTCGGGTCGCTGGCCCAATGTGCTAGTCGGTGGCTTGGTCGACAGGACGAGCAGTCGGTGGGTAGTCCTATCCCGCAGTTCCAAATGCACAGGATATCAAGAAGTTTGCCGATAATAAATTTGGTGAAGTCGCTCCAAGTACGTTGTTTACTCTCGACCTGGCTTTGTTTCAGCTTTTCATTTTCATTTTGCAAGCGACGCAACTCAACCTCTAGCATAAGCTGCTGGGTTTTAATATTCTCACCGGTCAGACGTTGGACTTCCTGAATGGTATCCAGAACCCGATCAATAGCAACTCCATTCTCTTGATACCCACTATCTCCAATATTAATCCGTTCAATTCTCTCTATTGCTTCCCTTTCAAGGGGTTTCCAAGGCCTGTAAATTTCAATCTCGTGCCTTTCAGGTTCCCTACTTATTTCACGGTTACTGGCACAACTACTGTACGTTCCTTCCTCCACAGAATTTTTCCCGAGCTCGCTTTGTTTGTCAAGTCCATGGCGAAGCAGCTCATCTTGCTCTATAACAGTTCTTGCAAGCTCTTGAAGGCGACGCTCGTTAAGTAATTTGCGGGCCTCTTCTCTTATAATTCTTGAGAATTTACCATCAGTGTCATCTTCTGAACTGGCATGTGCTCTTTTTTCTCGTTTGCTGCAGCTGGGTTCTCTCCGTCGTTTTGAAGACGGTATTGATGATTCAGAACTGGTCGATACATCTCTCCTCCGACGGGAGGTGCTGGGCGGGCTTCTGCTACAGTTTGATAATCCACGTCGATTTTTAGAGTTTGCCATCTAAAACCCTTGGAATCGCTGGTTGACAGGAGAAGAACTACGACCTAAAAGATAATTTCTTGCAGAGCAGTCGTATTCCCTCCGAAAAATTCATACGAAAAATTCATCTTCTTTAATGGATGAATTATTCTTGAGCTGATTTTTCCCTCTAGAACGTGGAGACACCGTTCTTTGGGCTTATCTCTTTGGCAGAATTGGATTGTGGAAGACGATTTATTTCTTTCTTTCTTTGACAAGTCGACTATTGAATTAATATCGACCAACTGGATCTATGTGCAGTATGGGAGCATGCCTCGTTGAATCGACGGACCCGCTCTCTCATGGACGGCAAGCGGTTGATCCAGGTCGTTGCCTTCAGTGTGCGAGGTCCTTTCAACAACATCTATAGTAATTGTAACATCAAAACAATCTTCAAACACACGGTCTGAACAATAGCCACGCGCAACCACTGGTTCTTCTTCACGACAGTTGCTCCTTCACGACAGTTTCTCCTTTAGGTTCGACCACCTCCATCCGCTGCTGCTGTCACCCAGACCGGATAGAGGCGGCAACGGCGCCAATGTTGAAGTATAGGGTTTCAACATCATTCAAGCATACGTTAAGTTCATACACAGCAATCAAAGACAAAGAAATATGGGAAGGGACGTCCAATCCGTCTTTGCATTATCTTTGATAATTATTTATACATTATGAGGTAGGTTGGAGCGGTTGTACCCGCTCCAACTACCTATTTATTAATATTTATTTATCTTTTAAACTATAATTACATGATGACATTTAGGAGGTAATTAGCCCCCTCTACAGAAGGCCCATTTTAAACTAAAATTTCCTCTAATGGCAGTAAGCTCATTTCCAAAACCTGGAAATTTGTTTTCTTAATGATGCGCCCTTAGGGAAAGAAGAAGATTGTGGCCATGACCTCTAGACAGGGCCCATCTGCATGACAACATCAAATGGAAAACATCATGGAAGATTATTGGGACATATTCACCTCACCCATAAGGGTGCCTCTGCATTGTTAGGTCAAACACCCCATCGATCTGACCCCAGGTGCACCGCTTCCCAATGGACCTATCTATTGATGCTTTGTTTTGGAGAATGATGAAATGAAGAGGAAAATTCAGGATTTGCTGTAGAAGGGTCACATCCGACCAAGTTCATCACCCTATGGGAGCCCGATCATGTTGGTACAGAAGAAGGATGGGACTTGAAGAATCTGTATTGACTATCTGGCACTAAACAAGATCACTGTCTGGAATTGGTACCCGATCCCACGTATTGATGACCTCCTGGACCAGCTTAAAGGGGAAAAATATTTTAGCAAGATTGACTTAAATTCCAGGTATCACTAGGTACCAATTGAATTGACCGATGTGTGGAATACTACCTTCAAAGCTAAGGAGGGCCTTTTCGAATGGTTGGTCATGCCTTTTGGGCTGACGAATGCTCCTGCAACCTTCATGAGATTGATGGATGACATCTTGCGGCCAGTCACCAAATCATTTGTAGTAGTGTACTTAGATAACATCTTGATATTCAACTAGACTTGGGAATATCACCTCCACCACATCCGACAGGTCCTCCAAACACTGCGGAAGCACAAGTTGTGTGCCAATTTGGACAAGTGCACTCTTGGCATGACCCAAGTTTAGTATCTGGGATATATTATTGATGAGTATGGGGTACATGTGAATCCAACCAAGATCTAAGTCATTCGGGATTGGCCAGCCCCAACTACTCTAACAGAGCTTCGTAGCTTTTTGGGTCTTGCTAATTTATACCGCAGTTTTGTGTTGGGATTCTCTCATATCACTTGGCCCTTGAGTCAAGTCACCAAGGGAGGAGAAAAATCAAAATTTATCTTGTCAAAAACTCAATGGAAGGCATTTGCAGAATTGAAACATCACCTCTGTTGTTCCCTAGTGCTCACATTACCAGACTTGTAACAACCATTTGAGATCGAGAGAGATGCCTCTGACTATGCTATTGGGGTAGTCCTTACTCAACAAGGGAATCCAGTGGCATATCATAGTGAGACATTGTCTAACACAGTCCAAAAATATCCCACTTATGACAAAGAGATGTATTCCATTGTCCAGGCTTTCCGACAATGAAAGCATTACATTTTGGGGAAGGAAACGATCATCCACATAGACCACTGACCCCTGCAGTTCATACAGACATAGGGGAAGTTACAAAACAATCGCCATTAGAAGTGGTCCACATATCTACAACAGTTTCATTTGAAAATCAAGTACAAGAAGGGAAGCACCAATAATGGTGCAGACTACCTTAGCCGACCACTGATCGTGGTGATAACCATCGTGCTCAACTCTTGTGGGCACGAGACCTCTGATTGGCCACTTCTCTACACGAGTGATCCATAATTCAGCTACACATACAGGATTCTCTTGGAGGGAAACCAAGTTTTGAATTTTCACCTCCAGGATGCACTACTATGTCACATGGGACACCTTTGTGTTCCTTCAAGCGAGCATGCCAAGATGATTTGGGAAATTGACTATAGTCAGGTCACTGGGAATTTTGGGGTCAAGAAAGCAATGGCAGTACTGCAGAAGTATTTCTATTAGACAAACCTTCGACAAGACGTCAAGAAGTACATCCGATCTTACATTGCCTGCACCATTGCCAAACTGTACATCAAGAAGCAAGGCCTCTATACTCCATTTCATACCCCTAGTCGACCTTGTGAATCCATCTCTATGGATTACATGTCAGTCATTCCTTCTAGTAAGCATGGCAACAACTGTGTGTTCATGGTCGTCAACAGATTCTCAAAGATGGCCATAATGGTAGTCTGCAAGAAGAATATCATAGCAGAAGCCATTGCTAAAATCTTCTTTGAACGAGTGTGGGTACACTTTTGGATCCCATAGTCTATAATCTCATATTGGGACAGCAGGTTCCTTAGTACATTCTAGTCTAGCCTATGGTCAATGCTAGACACCAAGCTCAAAAATTTCACAACTTTCCATCCCAAGACTAATGGCTAGACAAAGGTCATCAATAGGATGATCGTGCACATTTTACGCATGTACAACTCAAAGAATCCATGCACATGGGATGAGATCCTTCCCTATGTACAACATAGCTATAACTGGGCCCTTCACAGCTCAACCGACCACAACCCCTTTCAGGTGGGCTTGGGATTCCAATCACTATGTCCCATTGATGTAGCCATGCCATTTGCAGCTACTCAGGCTGATTCAGCTCATGTTCAGTTTGAGTTTTCCAAGGCAAAAAACTTCATTGAGAGCATTCAACACATTCACCAATAGGTTCATGACATATTGGACAGATCCAATGCTAAGTACAAGTAGCGACATGATCAGCATCGGGTGCAACACAACTTCGAGGTGGGCAACAAAGTGTGGCTACATTTGTAGAAGGAGCGCCTCGCTGGACCTCACCGCAAGCTTCGCCCACTCTGATATGGTTCATACACCATCACCAAGGCTATCGGGGACAATTCCTTTGAGCTCAGTATTCCATCATTCCTTAGTCTACACCCAGTGTTCAATGTGGACCGCCTTCAGCCCTACTTTCCACCTCTACTGGACACATTAGATGTGGCAGAACAACTCACACCAACAGAGTTAAACCCCGACTGCATGGAATAAGACACAACTAATCAGATTATGGACACACAAATCAAGAACACCTGCTAGTAGAATATCCAGCTATATCGATATGTCAAAGTAGGCCAACTCCTTCACTAGGGAAAGTGGATCACCAGAGACCAAGTTCAGCAGAAGTTTCCTCATCTCATGGAGGAGCTCAACGCAATGGGGACCATTGCTTCCTAAGGTGAGAGGAATGATCCAGGAGGATATTGGTGGCCACCCACCTGTTCCACTTGGAACCCCACCATTGTTTCTTTCAATTTTCTAGTTTCCTTAATTGTAGCAAAATTTACTATTTTTGGCAGTTTTCAGGTCCTAAACTTTCAGAGTCGTTTTGAGGCCCTAAATGATGTTTTTTCAACATCGAATGGTCGAAAGAAGATGATTTCATTATAGACTTGAATTTTTTCATTTATGGATGTAGTCCTTGAATAGATATTTCTAATGATGTATCATGCGTGTCAAACGGAGGTAGTATGCCAAAGTTATGACCCCGGGAAATTGATGTACCAAGTTACCCAACGGGGCTCACATTCTGGCGTTTCAATTCCTAGGGTTAGGTTTTTGGATGTGTAGGGTTTCCATTTTTTCTCAATAATATATAGGCCTTCGAGCCTCATTGTAAAACAGAGTTCAGAGGCATGTAGCCACCACATCTCTTCTCATAGATAAGCTACCAACACTCTATCTACTTTATTTCCATTCTGTATGTAAACAAGTTCCAGTTCTTTGATTAATGAAATGAAGTGTTATTTCCACTGCATATTTTTTTATATGGTTATTTGTGTATTATGTTGTGTTCCTGCATAAATTCAGATCATCACTCCCCCTTTCCAGGGAGGATCCATATAATTAACCGGCTCTTCCTTTCTGAGGAAAGTCCATATCTTCGACCTGTTCCTCCTTTCCAAAAAAATTCCATATATTCGACATGTTACTCCTTTCTGAAGACAGTCCATATCTTCATCATTCCTTCTTGCAAGGAAAGTTTGTAGTATCATCATTGTTCCTCCTTATGAGGAAATTATTTTCTGACTACACCAAGATTGTCACAGAAATATTCAAACTTTACTCGAGATAGAGGCTTGGTCAGCGCATTAGCAACTTGCTAATCGATACTCACTTACTGAAGCTTTATAGCTCCCTTTTGTACTATATCCCTTACATAAAACTATAGAATTTCTATGTGTTTTAATTTCTCATGGAACACAGGATTCTCTGTCATCTTTATACAACTCTGGTTGTCACAAAGAATCACTGTGGTATCCAAATCCATGTCAAATAGTCCTAACATTAGTTTCTGAAGCCATATCGCTTCACAACTAGTGGAGAGATATGCTATGTACTCTACGTCTACTGTGCTGAGAGAAACACTGGATTGTTTCGTACTAAACCATGAGATCATGGTAGATCCCGGACAATAACATTCACCTAAGGTGCTCTTTCTATCTGCAACACTTCCTACCCAATTTGAATCTATATCTCCATACAATCTGTAGTCATGATCTCTATCATAGTATAGTCCAAATTCTATCATAACTTTTAGGTACCTCATCACATGCTTTGCAGCTATTAGATGAAACCGTCTAGGTTTAACTAGATACTGACTTAAGGTTTTCAAAAAAAGCATATATCCAGCCTTGTATTCCTCAGATACATGAATGAACCAATAATTTAGCTGTACTGAGTCATATCCACTAACTCTAATGATTCATTAGATAACAACTTTAGGTTGGTGTCCATGGGTGTGGCCATGGATTTACAATCCAACATATCAAATGTTTTCAAGATTTCTATTGCATACTTTCCTCGGTTCAGAAATATTCCTTATAGGCTATGCCACACTTCCAACCCATGGAAATAATGCATAAATCCAATATTTCATCTCAAATTCTTGGGTTAGATTCTTCTTGATTTCTGTGATCTATTTCCCATTTCCAGTCAGAAATAGATCATTTACATACAATAATAGTATGATAGGTTCATCATCCATGATCTTCATGTAAATTTTAGGATCAACCTTACTTTTGGTAAATCCCAAGCTTGTCAAGAATCTATATATTCTTCCATACCAACCTCTAGGAGCTTGCTTCAGTCCATATAGAGGTTTTTTTTTTCAACTTACATACATGACTCACTCTGTCTTTGACTTCAAATCCTTGCGGTTGTTTGATGTAAACCTCTTCCTCAATCATACCATTTAGGAAGTCTGTATTTACATCCATCTAGTGTAGATCCCATTTCATCATGGAAGAAAGTGCCATGGTGGTTCTGATGGAAGTGTACCTTGCTACTGGAGAAAATGTCTCTTCATAATCAATCCCCTCTTTCCGAGAGAATCCTCTAGCCAAAAATCTCGGCTTGTATTTTTCAATACTTCCATCAGCTACATGTTTTATCTTGTAGATCCATTTCGAAGATACCACACTCTTGTTTTTTGGTTTGGGTACTATATCCCAAGCATCATTCTTCATTATTAACTGGTATTCTTCCATCATTGATTCCACCCACTCTTTCTTCTGGGAAACTTCCTTGTATTTGGTGGGTTCTTGATCTACAAGGTCACACATCAAAGCTACATAACTGGAGAATGGATTTGATCTTTTTCTTGTTGTTGTGGAGCCTTCTCGAGCTCCATAATTTTCTACTTCTTATATGATTTCTCTTACCCAAGCAGTTTTTCTCTTTCGATATATATCCATAGTATGGGGTTCCTAAGGTTCTATCATATAACGACCTTCATATGCTACTATTTTAGGATAGGGTTCAACTTGTACCTTTCTGGGAGGTACATCCTCTTCATGTACTTCTTCAAGATGACACCTTCTGGATTTCTTAAGAGATGTCTCTTCATCAAATGTTACATCCCTACTCATATCTATATGATGTAATATTGAAATGTATATCCTAAAGTATTTATAGACTTCACAATATCCAACAAATATTCCCTTCTTTCTAGAAGTGTTGATGTATTTGTAACTTCGGAATGTATTCACTTGTATATCTTATGTATTGTACCCCGATGTTTATTCCCGGAAGTGTCTGTAATGTATTTGAGTCATGTCATGCCCTGATGTTCCTATTGGGAGATTCAATAATGTAAACAAGTCATGTAAATTCATTGTGGGTAACCCTCTTATTGATTAAGGTTTAAAGTCCCCACAATTGTGGGGCACTAGTGTTATTAGACTCTCCTAGAGAAGTCGGCCCTAGGTGAGTTAATGTAAGTCGGTTCATTAGTACCCCAATTGTGGTTACTCGAGCCTACATAACTGAGTTAGGATTACTTGAGCCCACATAACCGAGTTAAAGGTTAAGTGAATGAAAGAATATAAATAGAGAGTGAGACTCTCTATTTATTACACACACACACTCACTGATTGGGGCGCATGAGTGAGAGAGAAGTAGCTCTCTCAAGTGTGAGAGAGAGAGAAAAGCTATGGAGATCATATTTATGTTTCTAGGTTTTACTGTTGCCATTGGTGTTCATTCTATCTCTAAGGAAGTTGTGGGGTTTTCTCCTTTATGGTTTCCCCAAGGAAAATTCTTTGTGTCTCTTGTCTCTTGTGTTTATTGCTGTGCATGCTATTCTCCGAGATAAGATCCTAAGATCATAATGCTAGATTGAATGATAAAAATATAACATGGTATCAGAACTAACCTGAGAATAAGAGATTGTGCAGCTGCAGAAACTAGGGCTTCTTACTTTTTGGGTCCCTCTCCACAATCCATCAGCAAAAGTATGCTAGGTTAAGTCTCCATTGAAGGGCACATCTTTTTGTCGAAGCGAAATTCGTTTCTAGACATTTTCAGTTTTTGGTGTGGGAAATTAGGGATTCTTACATAAGAATAATTTTTGAATGAGCCCAGCATAGGATTTATCTCCTCATCAAAATGAAAGTTTAGAGACCTGGGTTGATATTATTGGTTGGGTGAAACTTCGGGAAAGTCAAACCCCAGTTTGAGCCTGAGCTGAGAAAACCTAAATACTAAAAATGATAAGTTTTGGTACATTCGCTATATCTTGGTATTATAGAAGACTCAAGGGCTGAAACTTTCACAGGTCAAATATAAATTCCTTATTTACACTGTATCCAAGTTTCAGTCTCATATTCACTATATTCTAGGAGATATGGTTCCTCCAAGTTACGGTTCCAGCCTCTTTTAGGATTCATCCCTAAACAAGACACCTGGGGAGAATTGTTATATCTTGGGATACCAAGGTCCAAATTAAATTTCTCAAGATGTTCCAGAAAGGGCACACATTTTTCTTTTTGTGGTAGAAGTTTTAGACCTAGAATATGAAACAGTGACACTTGGAAATCCGTACAACTTTTTTATGCTGAACAGTTATGAAACAAGTCACCTTGGGAAAACAATAATAAGTCCCAATTGGTGAAACAAATTTTGATGAAACCTATGGTGTTGGAACAGGGACAAGCAAGGATACCTTAATACAAATTTTCAGAAACAAATTAGTAGTAATTTTGGAGATACCACAGAAACAGTATCAGGCATTTCTGCAAAAGAAATTGGAAAACTAGGGCTTCTTGTTCCGAGAGCTTCTCTCCACTGTTTTCAGAAAAGGAGTACATTGGACAACTCACCTTGAAGAGGTCCATCTTTCTAGATAATCAGATCTAAAATATTCCAAGTTTTGAAAATTAGGGTTTCTCTAACAAACCCTAGATTAGCCAGCTTCGGAACCAAGATGGACATCTCAAATCGGTAAGATCTAATCTTTTGCTATTTTCATTTGAGGTTCTCATTTCAAAGTGATATATCACATCAGCTTGATGATAAGATTGTTTAAGTTGAAAACTTCCAAGAATGGAAGTATATGATCTCTCTAAAGAAAATGATTGGACACCTACATAAGTAGAGAGGTTCCAGTTCCAGAGGGAGATGAGGCTAAAAGCCTTACACCAGAAGAAATTGGTTAAGGCCAAGAAGATCATTGCTAATTCAATCACGGATCACCTTATACCACAAGTGTATTCCCTAAAGACACCAAAAGATATGTTTGATTCCTTGACTAAGCTATTTGAATGGAAGAACATAAATCAGAATATGACTTTGAGAAAACAGTTGAAGAATGTGAATATCTAGAATGCAGAGACCATACAGTCATACTTTACGAGGGTCTCTCAAATCGAAGAACAAATTGTAGCAGTAGAAGAAGCGGAGAATGCAGAAGTGGTGATAGCCACCTTGAATGACCTCTCAGGATCATGGGATTCATTCATGCAAGGAATGTGTGCCAGAAGGAAGTGATTACTTTCAGCAGACTCTGGGAAGAAGAAGAAGCTCGACTCATAATAAGAGAAGAGAAGATGGGAGAAACTGAATATCAAGCTCTCATGATCCAAAGAAGATACCTCAAGCGATGAGGAATATGAAGAACTCAATTCTTGAAGAACCTCTTATCCATATTATAATTTGGATAAGAAATGATGAATGAAGAAGATGATGAAGCTGAAGGCTCAAGAAGGAGTCTACCCACGAAAAAAATAAAGATAAGTATTCAATTTTCATTTCATGATATTGTTTTGTTATGCATTTGTTTATATTCAGTTGATCTATTATGCATAATAGAATGTTTGCATTAATGACAATATACTACTAATATGCATGTGATGGGTAAGTAGCTCATGGTGCTATACAACTCTCCATTGCTACTTATCTAGAATGAAACCTCTTTGCTGACATATTGGATTAGTGCACAATCTCAATGTTGTCCTGGTAGAGATGGAAGGCATCTAGAAAGTTTTCGTGAGATATGGATGAATGTTATATTGGATAAATAGTTGCATGATCATATGTTTATGCATAATAATTTTTTATTATGAATATACCGTATGAAATGTTTATAACCATACAAATAATGCATTTGACTTGTAGGAAAGATCGCGTAAAATCACCTACAAGCAAATAAGGATGAGACTTGTTCCGAAGAACAAGTGACGACAGTTCAAGAAAGAATCCAAGATGAAGAATAATATGACGACTGCAGTGACATCATTGATGCAGAACCTTGTAGCTCTGAAGAAGTAACCAAGAAGAAAGGGAAGACCAGTTCAAGAAGAATGATGTCTAGGATGCAGTATCGATACACGAAGGGAAGTTCATAGTTCCATCATGCAGTAGATGGAAACATCATGGGATACAAGGAAATATTTGTAGCATGAGGATTCTCACAAAAAGAAGGCATAGACTATGAAGAGGCATTTGCAGCCAGTGGGAGTTGAGACACATGACAGGCAGAATCATGTGGGCAAATGAAAGAAGTCCTTGTATGAGCTCAGAAGACACCCATGAGATAACACATACATGAGGAGCTTGATGAAGATCTGAACCTTTGCTACAAGGTTGAAGATGAAAGCCTATAGAGGATGACAAGCTCACAGATGGGTGCGAGAAGAAATTTTGAAAAGGTTCAAGATAGAGGATCTTGGTATCCGGTGACCCTAGATGGATACATATAATATTAGTAGTAGAGGAAGCTACTTGTTACTCCAGTACAGAATGTTTCAGTGCATAGAGTACAAAAGATAGAGGGAGTATGATGCTCCGCTTCAGAGGGAGTGACTGCAGAAGATATTGAGGTTTGACATGGTACGACAGGATGGATAGATTACCAATGACTCTAGGCTTTACTGAGAGTAAAGTGGATTCCAATTATTGCTTTAAGTTTGAAGGAGGAAGACCAGTGATGCTCCTGTTATATGTCGATGACTTGTTCTTGACAGAAAAGAGGAACTCATTAAAGTTGCAAGAAGGAGACTTGCTTTCGAGTTCGAGATGAAGGACTTGGGGAAGATGCACTATGTTTTAGGCATTGAGGTGTGGACAAGGGAAGTATGCAGTAGAGATCCTAAAGAGGTTCAGTATGATGGACTGCACGACCACACCTATGGCATCGAACCTGAATCTATTGAGTGTTGCTTCTTCAGAGTTGGTTGATGCCACGATGTATCATCAGATGATTTGTTACTTGATGTACCTGATGTATACAAGACCATATTTTATTTGATATGAACACATTGAGACATGTTCACCTGATGGTTGCAAAGGGTACAATTGAGTATGGGCTCAAGTATAATACGAATAAGAAGATTGACCTGGAAGGTTATGTTGATTCATATTGGGCAGGAAGTGCCATTGATAGGAAGAGCACTTCAGGGTGCTGCTTCAATATGGGATCAGGTGTGATCTCTTGGTTTAGAAGGAAACATTCTTGCATGGCACTAAGTACAGCTGAAGCAGAGTATGTCTCATCTTGTTCAGCTAGTTGTGAGGCAATATGGTTGAGGAAGTTACTGTATGATTTATTTGATCTCTAGCTGGATGCAGCTTGTATATATTGCGACAACTAGAGTTGTGTGAAGTTGTCGAAGAACCCAGTGTTCCATGTCAATTTGAAGCATATCGAGATGAAATATCACTATATCAGGGATATGGTGCAGAGAGGAGTAGTGAAGCTCTAGTATGTTGTGACAGACGAACATATAGCTAATGTGTTGATGAAGCCATTGGCCAGAGTGAAGTTTGAATACTTTAGGGAGAAGCTTGGTGTTCTCTAGATCGAGATTTTCCCCAAGTGGAAGTGATGAGTCCATGAGCCATTCTAACATGGTGAGAGGATTGGTTCCTTCCATGGTTAGATGTAAGGACTAAGCCATTCTATCATGGTGAGAGGATTGGTTCCTTCCATGTCAAATATGAGTGCTGAGCCATTATGATGTGAATGTAGGATTGGTTCATACATGATCAGATATAAGTGCTAAATGCCATTCTCTAAATGGAGGTACCTGGTCAGTTACCAGGAATACTCATCCTAGAGCTGAGGGCCATTATGATATAATTGAGGGATGTGTTCCCACATGATCAGATATGAGTGCTGAAGGCCATTCTTTGGGAGAATGGAGGCACCTTGTCAGTTACTAGGAATCCTTAGCTTGGGGTTGAGGGCCATTCTGATATGATTGTTCCCACATGATCAGATGTAAGTGCAGTTCCTTTCCACAGATGATAGTAGTTGTGTCCTATCATGCTGGTGGATGTGAGTGCTGTTCCTTTTAACATATGATAGTAGTTTTGTCCTATCATGCCGGTGATTGTAAGTGCTATGCCTTGTTGATGTATTTGTAACTTCAGAATGTATTCATTTATGTATCTTATGTATTGTAACCTGATGTTTATTCCAGCATGTATCTATTATGTAATTGATTCATGTTGTCATGCCCTGATGTTTCGATCGAGAGAATCAATAATGTAAACAAGTCATGTCAAGTCATAGCGGGTAACCCTCCGATTGTCTAAGTGTTAAAGTCCCTGCAGTTCTGGGGCACTAGGGTTATTAGACTCTCCTAGTAGGGGTCAGCCCTAGTAGGGTTTTAGTCATGTCGGGATTAGTATAAATAGAGAGTTGGGGTCTCTATTTAGTACACATCACTCACACACTCAAGTGTAGCGCATAGTTGAGGAAGGAGAAGACACTGGGGCTAGACAAGAAGAAGATTACTGCTGTCAGGAGTGCATCTTACTATTTTGGGGTTTTACATCTTGTGCTGATTCTATCTTTGAGGAAGTTGCGAGGTTTTCTCCATTTATGGTTTCCCCAATGAAAAACACTGTGTTCATTGTCTCTTGTGTTTGATTTCTGTACTTGTTGTTCTCTTAGTAAATATCCTATCATAATTCTAGCTTAATGTTGAAAAACTAACAATCAGAGCTAACTTGAGAAGAAGACACGGTGCAGCTGTGAGAACTAGGGATTCCTAGTTTGTGGATATTCCTCCACATATTTTCAGCAAAAGTAAGGTGGAATAACTCTCCTCCTTAGGGCGCATCTTTCTGTTGAAGCAGAATCCAATTTTGAGGTTTTTCAGTTTTGGACCTGTCACTACTGTCGAAAATTAGGGATTTTTACAGAAGAGGAATTTTTCAGTGAGCCCAAGCTTGGATTGATATCCTCCCCAAAATCAAATATAGGGATAAATTTCAAGGCATTTGGGTGGACAGAACTTTGGAAAAGAAAAACCCTAATTTTCTCCTGAACCAGCTCTACAGGATTTCAACTCAAGTTTTGGATCCGACATCTTGAACCTGGTAAGATCTAAAATATTTTTTATTTCCATTTGAGGTTCTCAGTTAAGATGTCTCATCATACCAAGCTTGATGAAAAGCTTGAGGGAGATGATAACTTCCGAACCTGGAAGTATAGGATCTCCCTGGTCCTGGAAGAAAATGAGTTAGACTCCTACACCCATGAGGAGGTTCCAGTTCTAGAGGGAGATGAGGCAAATGCCTTACATAAAAAGAAGATGGTTATGGAAAAGAGGATCATTGTTGATTCTATTAAGGATCACCTTATCCCACAGGTGTCCTCTCTCAAGACACCTAAAGCTATGTTTGATTCACTAACCAAATTGTTTGAAGGGAAGAACATAAACTGGAAGATGACCCTGAGAAACCAACTGAAGAATGTGAAGATTTAGAATGCAGAAACAATCCAGTCTTACTTCACAATAGTTTCTCAGATCAAAGAACAACTAGAAGCAATTGATGAAGAAGTGGAAAATGCATAGATTGTGATGACTACCTTGAATGGCCTTCCTAGGTCATGGGATTCTTTCATCCAAGGACTCTGTGCTAGAAAGAAGTTAGTCAAGTTCAGTAGACTATGGGAAGAGTTCTCTCAAGAAGAAGCTCAGATAGCAGCTCGAGAAGAGAAGATGGGAAGTGAAGACCAAGCTCTCATGGTACACTCCAAGTCTCACTCCGAGTCAAACAAAAGAAGACCTCATAGCTCCAGGGGTAAGTACTCTCACAAAGATAACACTAGAAAAGATGTATCTAGGATCATATGCTATACATGTGATGAAGCATGACACTATGCAAGGAATTGTCCTAACAAACAGAAGATGATGAAGAAGAGAAACAAAACAAGACATCATGGTCATGCTGTAGAGGATGTTGAACCATCCAGAAAGAGAATATGAAAGTGAATATTCTTCAAACGAGGATGAATATGTTCTGATATCTGCTCTCACAAGTAACATTACTCATGGAAGTGATGATTGGCTTATAGACAGCGGGGCTTCCAAACATATGATAAGATTCAAGGAATATTTTGTGAGACTGTCAGAACATGAATCACCTCACAAGGTAAAGCTAGGAGATGACTACCAATATCCAATAAAAGGTAGTGGGGAATATTCCTATAAACTAGACTTTGGAAAATATCTAACAATGAAAGAAATATTGTTTGTGCCAGGACTCAAGAAGAACCTTCTCTCCATATCATCATTAGATGCAAAGGAATGCAGGTTGCATTCATAGATGGTCAAGTCATCATGTGGCCAAAAGGAAAGACTATCGATGATGTGGTAGTGATTCGACAACAAGAAGGAGGATTGTACAAATTGAAGGGCCATCTAGAAAAAGACTTGGTCCATGAAACAGTAGAGCCAAGTGAACTTTGGCATAGAAGGCTTGCACATGTGCATTACAAAGCACTAGCTATTGCAAGCAAAGCTATCGAAGGTCTTCTAGAAATCCAAGCAAAACATGATGGGGTTTGAAAAGGATGTGTGAAAGGAAAGAATACAAAGAAGACATTTCCAAGTAGTGAAAGCAAAGCAAAAGGAATTTTGGAAATCATCCACTCTGATGTATGCGGTTCGATGTCATCAAATTCTCTAAGCGGGTATGCATACTATGTTTCCTTTATTGATGATTTTTCTAGGAAGACATGGGTTTAATTCATGAAGAACAAAGACAAAGTATCCAATAAGTTCAAGGAATTTAAAGCCTTGATCGAGAACCATACTGAAAATAAGATCAAGACCATTCGATCAGATAATGGCAGAGAATTCACTTCAAATGAATTCAAAGAGCTATGCAAAGAATCAGGGATTAAGAGGGGGTTGTCCACTCCTTATAATCCACAACAGAATGGGATTGTGAAATAGAAAAATAGAACTATCATGGAAGCTGCAAAAGCAATGCTTCATTATCAAGACCTTCCTATGCATCTTTGGGCAGAAGCTTCTAGAATAGTGGTGTATGTATAGAACCGTACTCCACATAGAGTACTTGAGAACAAGACTCCTGAAGAAGTCTTCTCTGGCAAGAAACCAGAAGTTAGCCATCTCAGAATATTTGGTTGTCCTATGTACATTCACATTCCAAAAGAGAAGAGGACCAAATTAGATCCTTCAGGAAAGAAGGGTATATTTGTGGGATACTCTGAAAGATCAAAGGATTACATAATATATTTCCTAGGATACAAGAAGATTGACATCAGCAGGGATGTGAAATTTGATGAAGACATAGCTTACAACAAATCCAGAAAGAAACCTGCTGAAGAACCTGAAGAAGAAGAAGCACCCAGAATTCATGATACAACCATGAATGAAGAAACTCAAGAAGAAGATCGAGAATTTGAAGAACCACAAAGACACGTAGATCCACCTCTAGAGAAGAATCCTCATAAGAGGAAACCTGCTTGGGTACGAGAACTTATCCAAGGTGGGGAAAGATATGGGGCTCCAAAAGAGAATCGTAGAGAAAGAAAGAGGACCAGATCCTGTTCCAGGTATGTAGCTTTACTATGTGATTTCATTGATAAAGAACCTTCTAGTTATGAAGAAGCAATAGAACGGAAAGAATGGAAGGATGCTATGATTAAAGAGTACCAATCGATCGTGAAGAATGATGTTTGGGTTGTTGTCCCAAGACCAGATGGGAATTCAGTTGTAACTTCCAAATGTATCTACAAGATCAAACATGCTGCAGACGGTAGCATTGAAAAATATAAGGAAATATTTGTAGCTCGGGGTTTCTCTTAGAAAGAGGGAATAGACTATGAAGAAACCTTTGTACCTGTATCCAGATACACTCCCATCAGATCAGTACTTTCTATGGCTGCAGTGGTGAAATGGAAGATACACCAGATGAATTTCAAGACTGCTTTCTTGAATGCTGTAGTGGAAGAGGAAGTGTATGTAGAACAACCACTCAGTTTTGAGACACATGATAAGGAGTCTCATGTATGCAAATTGAAGAAATACATGTATGGTTTGAAACATACACCCAGGACATGGTACGGCAAAATTGATAGCTTTCTATCCATTTTGGGCTTTACCAAGAGTAAAGCAGATTCCAACCTTTACTACAAGGTTGAAGGTGGCAACCCAGTGATGCTTCTACTATATGTAGATGATATATTTGTGACAAGTATGGATGGGTTGATTACTGATATGAAGAGAAAGCTTGCTGTCGAGTTCGAGATGAAGGACTTGGGTATGATGCATCATTTTCTAGGTATGGAGGTGTGGCAGAGTGTAGATGGAATCTTCCTTGGATAAGGGAAGTATGCAACAGAGATCCTGAAGAGGTTTGGGATAATGGACTACAAGACTATGGCCACACCTATGGCATCGAACCTGAAGCTATTGAGTGATGCTTCATCAGAGTCGGTTGATGCTACGATGTATCATCAGATGATTGGATCATTGATGTACCTGATGAACATGAGACCAGACATTTTCTTTGCTGTGAACACCTTGAGCCATATCTTGACAGACCTGAGAAATGTTCACTTGATTGCTGCAAAGCATATTCTGAGGTACCTGAGGGGTACAGTTGATTATGGGCTCAAGTACGATGTGGATCAGAGGATTATCCTGGAGGGTTATGTTGATTCAGATTGGGCAGGCAGTGCCATCGATAGGAAGAGCACTTCAGGGTGTTGCTTTAGTATGGGATCAGGTGTGATATCTTGGTTTAGCAGGAAGCAATCCTGTGTGGAACTGAGTACAACTGAAGCAGAGTATGTCACAGCTTGTTTAGCTAGTTGTGAGGCAGTATGGCTGCGGAAGCTACTGTCTGATTTATTTGATTTCCAGATGGATGCTACTTGTATACATTGTGACAACCAGAGTTGCGTGAAGTTGTCAAAGAATCCAGTGTTCCATGAGAAGTTGAAGCACATCGAGATCAAGTATCACTATATTAGGGATATGGTGCAGAGAGGAGCAATGAAGCTCCAATATGTTTTGACAGAGGAACAGATAGTTGATTTGTTGATGAAGCCATTGGCTAGAGTGAAGTTCGAGTACTTTAGGAGAAGCTTGGTGTTCTCCAGATCGAGGTTTCCTCCAAGGGAAAGTGATGAGTCCCAAATCCATTCCAACGAGCAGGTCAGATGTAAGGGCTAAGCCATTCTGTCATGGTGAGAGGATTTAGTTCCTTCCATGTTAGATATGAGTGCTAAGATCCATAGCCATTCTGACGAGCAGGTCAGATGTAAGGGTTGAGCCATTCTGTCATGGTGAGGGGATTCAGTTCCTTCCATGTCAGATATGAGTGCTAAGATCCAAAGCCATTCTAACGAGCAGGTCAGTTGTAAGGGCTAAGCCATTCTATCATGGTGAGAGGATTCAGTTCCTTCCATGTCAGATATGAGTGCTAGCCATTCTGTCAAGTAGGACAGATGTAAGGGAAGCTGCCACTCTACTGGAGAGTGGAGGCACCTGGTCCGTTACCAGGTAGCTCAGTCTGGGACTGGTGGCTATTCTTTCATGGTGA
Organism: Pseudotsuga menziesii; assembly: GCA_001517045.1. Lineage (NCBI taxonomy): Eukaryota > Viridiplantae > Streptophyta > Pinopsida > Pinales > Pinaceae > Pseudotsuga > Pseudotsuga menziesii. Next base: position 532,051 of record LPNX010345289.1, read on the forward strand.
GAGGATTCATTTCCTTCCAGGTCAGATGTGAGTGTAGGCCATTCTATCATGGTGAAAGGATTCAATTCCTTCCAGGTTAGATGTGAGTGCAAGCCATTCTGTAATGGTTAGAGGATTCAGTTCCTTCTAGGTCAGATGTGAGTGCAAGCCTTTCTGGCGATGGTGAGAGGATTTAGTTCCTTCCATGTCAGATATAATTGCTGAAGCCTTTTCACATATGTTAGTGATGTGATGTCCTATCATGCTGGTGAATGTGAGTGCTGGGCCTTTCTGATGTGATTGTAGGTTTCTACATGATCAGATGTGAGTGTTGGGTGTGCCTTTCTGACAAGTAGGTCAGATGTAAGTGCCGGGTGAAGACCTACCTGATGGCTAGGCCTACAACTAGCATGAAAGAAGGCTGGCTCTGTAGAACTTCCTATGATGAGATAGCACACATGATGATGACCAAATGAGATCCAGATCGAGCTATGATCTAGATCCAGTTATGATGAATCCGAGAGATCCATATCGAGTGATGATCCAGATCCAGCAGTGATGATCCAGATTGAGTGATGATCCAGATCCAGTCTAGTGATGATGATCCAGATCGAGTGATGATCCAAATCCAGTGATGTTGATCCATATTGAGAGATGATCCAGATCCAATGATGATGTCCCATGATGATCCAGATCCAGTCTAGTGACAATGATCCAGATCGAGAGATGATCCAGATCTAGTGATGATGATCCAGTTTGAGAGATGATCCAGATTCGAAGGATGAAGATGACTTGAAGACTTAGAAGACTCAAGATGCAGATGATGAGATGATTAGTGATACAGAGAAGAAGACCAGTGCTAAAAATTATGTTGAAAGAATACCTTCCTAGTTAAGATGGAGTGTTGATGTATTTGTAACTTCAGAATGTATTCATCTATGTATCTTATGTATTGTAACCTGATGTTTATTCCGAGATGTATCTATTATGTAATTGAGTCATGTTGTCATGCCCTGATGTTCCGATAAGGAGAATAAATAATGTAAACAAGTCATTTCAAGTCATAGTGGGTAACCCTCCGATTGTCTAAGGGTTAAAGTCCCCGCAGTTCCGGGGCACTAGGGTTATTAGACTCTTCTAGTAGTGGTCGGCCCTAGTAGGGTTTTAGTCATGTTGGGATTAGTATAAATAGAGATCCGGGGTCTCTATTTAGTACACATCACTCACACACTCAAGTGTAGCGCATATTTGAGGAAGGAGAAGACACTGGGGCTAGACAAGAAGAATATTACTGCTGTCGGGAGTGCATCTTACTATTTTGGGGTTTTACATCTTGTGCTGATTCTATCTCTGAGGAAGTTGTGGGGTTTTCTCCATTTATGGTTTCCCCAATGAAAAACACTGTGTTCATTGTCTCTTATGTTTGATTGCTGTACTTTTTGTTCTCTCAGTAAAGATCCTAACATAATGCTAACTTAATGTTGAAAAACTAACATGCCTTTCCACAGATGGTAGTAGGTTTGTCCTACCATGCTTGTGGATGTGAGTGATGTGCCTTTTCACAGATGATAGTAGTTGTGTCCTATCATGTTGTTGAATGTAAGTGCTGTGCCTTTCTGACATGGTGTTGGATGTGTTCCTCTCATGGTTAGATGTGAGTGCTGGCCATTTTGACTTAGGGTCAGATATAAGTGCTGAAGAAGACCTACATGGAGGCTAGGCCTACAACCAACATGAAAAAGGGCTGGCTCTGTAGAACTTCCTGTGACGAGAAGAATCATGAGATAGAACCTATGATGATGACCCAGTGATGATCTAGATCGAGTGATGATTTAGCACCTATGATGATGACCTAGTGATGATCCAGATCGAGTGATGATTTAGCACCTATGATGATGACCCAGTGATGATCTAGATCCAGTGATGATGATCCAGCAGTGATGATCCAGATCAAGTGATGATCCAGATCTAGTGATGATGATCCAGTAGTAATGATTCAGATCAAGTGATGATCCAGATCTAGTGATGATTTCCCCATGATGATCAAGATCAAGTGATGATCTAGATCCAGAGATGATGATCCAGATCGAGTGATGATGATCCAGATCGAGTGATGATCCAAATCCAGTGATGATGATTCAGATCCAAGATGAATATGACTTGAAGATGAAGATGACGAGATGATCCAGTTGATACAGAGAAGAAGACCAATGCTAAAAAAATGTTTCGATAGAATACCTTCCTAGTTAAGAGTGAGTGTTGATGTATTTGTAAATTCAGAATGTATTCACTCGTATATCTTATGTATTGTACCCCGATGTTTATTCCGAGAAGTGTCTGTAATGTATTTGAGTCATGTCATGCCCCGATGTTCCTATTGGGAGATTCAATAATGTAAACAAGTCATGTAAAGTCATTGTGGGTAACCATATTATTGATCAAGGGTTAAAGTCCCCACAGTTGTGGGGCACTAGAGTTATTAGAATCTCCTAGAGAAATCGGCCCTAGGTGAGTTAATGTAAGTCAGGTCATTAGTACCCCAGTTGTGGTTACTCGAGCCTACATAAATGAGTTAGGATTACTCGAGCCTACATAACAGAGTTAAAGGTTAAGTGAACAAAAGAATATAAATAGAGGGTGAGACTCTCTATTTATTACACACACACACTCACTGATTGGGGTGCATGAGTGAGAGAGAAGAAAATTTCTCAAGTGAGAGAGAGAGAATCTATGAAGATCATATTTATGTTTTCAGGTTTTACTGTTGCCATTGGTGGTCATTCTATCTCTGAGGAAGTTGTGGGGTTTTCTCCTTTATGGTTTCCCCAAGGAAAATTATTTGTATCTCTTGTCTCTTGTGTTTATTTCCGTGCATGTTATTCTCTCAGTTAAAGATCCTAAGATAATTCTAGCTTGAATGATAAAAATATAACAAGAAGGATCCAACTTGGTTCTCTTCTATTTTGGAATATGTACATATACTGGAAAACCAAAAAACTTGAGATGGATCACTTGAGGGTTATTTCCTGTACACATTTCTTCAAGAGTTTTAAATCCAAGAACACTGCGAGATAATCCATTCTACACATACACAACTGTTCTTGCTGCTTCATCCAACAGGTGCATGGGAAGGTCTTGGTCATGAATCATTGTTTTCACTATTTCCATAATGGTTCTATTCTTTCTTTTTTCAACACCATTCTATTGAATATTGTAGGGAGTGTTTATTTCCCTTTTGATTCCACCTTCCTTATAGAATAATTCAAATTATTTTGAAGTATATTCTCCACCATTATCTGATCTCAGTGTCTTGATTCTTCTTTCTGAATGGTTCTCTATCAAGGATTTGAATTCCTTGAATTTCCCGAACACTTCAATCTTGGTATTCAAGAAGTATATCCATGTATTTCTTGAATATTCATCAATAAATGTGACATAATATTCATATCCAATTAAAGATGTGTAGGGCATAGGACCACATCCATCAGAATGAATTAATCCCAACGTATGTTTAGTCTTTGTTTAACTTTTCAGAAAGGGATTCTTGATGTTCTTTCCTCTTGCACATCCTTTTAAATCTTCTTCATGATCAATATTAAGATATGGTAACCATATTCCCACCTTTCTCACATAGGGTAGTGCTTTGTAGTTGATGTGAGAAAGCCTCCTATGCCATAGTTCACTTGAGCTAGTAGTCTCATGGATAAGGGTTGTATCTAGATGTCCTTTGAGTTTGTACAGTCCTCCTTATTCTTCACCAATGACCAAAACATATTCAAGTGTATTTCCTTTGGAAAACATAAGTACTTGTCCATCTATGAAAGAAACTCTATATCCTTTCTTATCTAGTGATGAGATGGAAAGTAGGTTCTTTCTCAAAACTGGTACATATAGTACTTCCTTCATCTTCATGGAAGTTCCAGAGTCAATTTTGTAGTTTGATTCACCAATACCTTTGATGGGATATTGATAGTCATATCCTAAGGATAGTTTCTGAGGAAAGCTCTTTTCTTCAATTCTTGACAGATCTTTCTTCTTCCCTGTCATATGCTTTGAAGCACCACTATCAATAATCCATGTATCTTCTCTAGGTGTTATGGACCCAGAGAGTACATAGAATAGTACATATTCTTCTTTTATTAGTCTCTTTCAAGGTCTATGTTCTTCTTACTCATCCCCATATTCAGCTAGATGAGAATGATGTCTTTTGTTCTTCTTCTTCTTTTATAGACACTCTCTAGCAAGGTGCCCTATCTTATGAAAATTATAGCATTGATACTTTGAGTAATCTTTCTTTTGATTGTTTTCTCTTGTATTTTGAAAATTCTTCTTTGAAGGTTTATGACTACCCATCTTGAAGTTTTATTGTTTTCTTCCTTTAGCATGGATGGCTAGATATTGATCATCTTCTCTAAGTAGATATTCTCTATTAGCTACTCTATATTCTTCTTGAATGTAATCTCCCCATACAATGTCAAACTTCATACTTTCTTTTCTGGCACAAAAAGTCTATCTAAATGAATCCCAAGGTCTAGTGAAACCATTGAGAGTATTCATAACTAGCTTATCCTCATCAAGGGTGTCTCCAATGGCACTTAGTTGTTCCTTGAATTGGGATACCGTTGTGAAGTAATCTTGAATTGATTCTCTTTTGCTTTTCTTGGCACCCTTCAGTTGAGATCTCAAATTCATCTTCTTGTTGATGTTCCTTCCCTCATACATTATGGAAATTTCACCATACATTTGCTTTGGTGTCTTCTTATATGACACTTAAGGGATCAAGTGATATTTGATAGAATCAACAATGATCATCATTTCCTTTATTAGGTCTTTCTCATGCTTCTCCTTAGCTTCATCTTCTTTTGGTTCTGCAACTTTATCCTTTGTGTACTTCTCAAGATGATTCTCTTTAAGAATCAGATCAATCCTATAATTCCATGCTAGGAAGTTTTCTATGACTTCCACTTTGTCCTCAAGCTTAGTGCTTGGGGCCATCCTATCCAGTAGGTTAATAAATATTGAAATTTATCAAAATGAAAAGATGAACTTACCAAGAGATGCGCTTGAATAAGGAGATTTGTTTGGTACACTTGGTTTCTAGAGATCCCAAATATTCACCCTTCAAAACTTGCTTGTGAGTTTGCAGTTTGTACAGAATTTCTGGTTCTGGTTTTTTGTAGTTTTCTGGTTAAGGGACAAACTAGGGTTTTTCTTTCCCAGAGATTCAACCATGCAAAAAATTTGATCCTGGGCTCAATATATGTGCTCTAGGGAGGAGCATAATTCTATACAAGAATATATTCAAAATTCCATACTTTGCAGAAACCCTAATTTATTCTGGAGGGAGAGGAGAGAGAGTTTCACCTTGTGAAAGTTGTTTTATTCAGGATAGATCTAATACCATGTTAATATTTGATATGCTTAGCTAGATATCATTAATGTTTAATCCAAATTCAAAACAATAGCATATGTAGAATCACTGAAAGAAACAAAATCACAAGATAGACACAATATTTATCCTGGGAAACCATCAAGGGGAAGCCTAACCCAACAAAACTTCCTTTGTATAAGATGTATAAGATAAAAAACCAAAACAAGTATTCTCCTTCTTGCTGGTATGTCTCTCTCTCTCTTATGTGCTACAAAAATCAGTAAGTCTATGTCCAAATGAGAATCACATCTCCTCTATTTATATTCCTTTTGTCAACAGACTTTTACCCTAATCAAGTCAGCGCCAATAAATTGTCTGGGACGAATTCACCTAGGAAATCACAAAATAATATTTTATTATATTTATTAGGGTGCTATTGACCTAACTTATAATGGAGGTTTTAACTCATGACTCTATGATGACCAATTACAATAATAACATCCCAATGGAGGAATAGAACATATCCCTTGGTACATCAGTAAAATACATTTAGAATATCCTTTGAAGTTACAATATTTCAACAAGATCTACCCCATATATGCTACACAATATTCACATGAGATAAATATCAACAATATCAAATATTCCCAAAAGGTCTCCTTCACCTTTATTATATACCAAGAGGTATGGAAGAATTTCATCCCAAAATACACGTGGGATAAATGAATCTCCACCTGTTTACATAATGAATGGTAATAGGAGAATATTTCTCCATGCCGCATGTGGTATAACCCATTTTACATAAGATTAAAGTTATTTATTCCATCCAATGCTAGATTAGACATCTTATGAAATCATGCTATACATCAATACACATGTAATATTGAAATTACACATTCCAACACTAGTTTCCCTAGGGTGAATGACATGAACATGTCTCTCCACCTATGGAATCTCTAGTCCTATATATTAGGTACAAGTATCTAGGAAGTCCAAGATTTTGACAAGATTGATGAGGAATAATGAATCTTAAAATAAATTCTCACTTTTTATATACATGGATTTAGATTGTTAGATGAATTCTCCACATGAGACCACTTTTCCCCTATTAAGATAATTTAAATAATGCTTAATGAAAGCATGTATCTTAATCATGTTTGAGGAAATTTTGGGTTAAATTTATAAGACTAATGAATGAGATAAATCCCACTAGGGTATTTTTTCTTTGTCCACTATCACTTCCTACTTGTGAAATCATAGCCCCCCATCTCTTCTTCTTCCTTCTTCATCTATAGCGATAAGGTATTTTATATTAATATCAAAATGTACACACTTACAATGTATTGGTCATCCTGGACCATTTGTTTTTGGATTCTAGCCTTTACATCAATATATATATATATATATATATATATAT
>LPNX010345289.1:539172-580812 GCA_001517045.1 Pseudotsuga menziesii
AGGGTTTCATGCATGAACCTTTCATGATACCCTCATGCAATATTCCATCCGATTGTGCTAGTTTAACAACACTAGAATATCATATCTCCATAACCATCAAGAGTCCAAGCCAATGTTTTTTCATCTTCCTTGGGTGCATATGAAATTTACTATAATAGGGTAGTAAAAAATTGTCTTTATTGAAAATCTTATTATTATTTTTGGGGTTGTTTCATGATTAATTCCACTAATTCTCTATGGTATGTTGAAATTGAACAAGGAAGCTATCTTCATCCAACATTTTTTTCTCATCTAATCTCTCCTATATCGGTTCCTTATCATTCATGCTCATATCTTGCACAATAAACAAACTATTAACCAATAATTATGTTATAACAACTGCTTCACATCCATAAATTAGCGCCATTATACTTAGGTACAAATTAAAAAGTACGTAGATATTAACTCAACAATTCAACCTTAGCTCAACAGTTCATAGGGTTGTCCCCTCAGGATACTCCTATTCTAAGTTACTTTGATAGAATTTCATGAGCGTAGGAATACATGTCTCAATTGTATAAATCGTACTTTATGTATCATCTAATGGTTTTTTGCTTTAAAGATGGTCACAATCACTCTCTAGTGGTTTCTCCTTTACTCTTATTAATTTATCTCTCACTCCCTCAATTATGGAGTATCAATGTGAGGGAATAAATGATGATGTATTTTAGCTATACTGTCTACGCCTAACTACACATATCAGGGAGAGCTATTATAATTGAAATTTCACATACCTACAACTTTTTCATGTCTATCACTCAAATACATCAATTCCATACATATGTAGCTTAGAAAACTTCATTTTGTCAAAAAAAAATATGTGGAATGGAGGAATGAATGCATAGATGAATTTTACTAGCTCACATGACCACACAACATTGTGACCCGAGTGACATTACATGGGATATTCCTCAAAACCTCTATGACTATGTAAAAAATTGAACTCATAGAGTATTTAGCTGATTCGAATCCCCCATTTGCATTTAGGATATAAGGGGTTCACTTTGACTCCATCTTCCAATTACTTGGGTATTTATTAGCCCCATTCTTATACTTTGAAGTCACTTTCTGAATAGGAGCATTCACAATTTGAATTATTTCTTTTAATTCCTCCATTTTGGATATAAAAGGAATCCATGCATATGCATTCCATAATATAAAATAGAGCAAGTTTAGTCTACAATAATTACATTTAAAGACATGTATTCCTCACATATTCTTACCATCCATAAGCTTACATTATTGCTAGACTTCTTCCTTTAAGACGCAAGTGTTTTCCTTCATCACTCCCAAATTTGTTTGAGATAAATTAGGGAGTTTAAAGGACCCTTCCCAAAGGGAGTGTTGGATTCCATATTGTATGATATATTTCTCAATATGATACCATTGTATACATGTTTTTCCATTGGACATTGCAATTTGGTTGAAGCTTGTCTCTTTTTCTAGCTCCAATGTCATTTTAGTAATTTTAGTTTTTAAAGTAGCTCATATGTTCGATTATATATGTTTATTTAATTCAACACATTATAAATTGTCAAATTAACCCTCTCACTATCTATTGTCTTGTTTATAACTTATAAGGAAACAAAAAATATCTCACAATTGAGCCATTTTTCCCACAAAAGAATTGACAACACTAGTTTTTCTTTTGATTCAGTTATTCTCTATAGATTGCCTAATTTATTTATACTAACTTGGGGTTTATTGGAATACTAATATGTTTCCTATAATACCCCTTACAAGTGAGTTTTATCGATTCAATGTCACATTATTTTCATTTTTCATTCCCGCATTGTACCCAGAGTTTGTTATGAGCATATTAGTGTGTGTTTTGTTTCCATAGCCACCATAGCTCACCATTTTATATTAGTCTATCACACCACATATCCACATAAAAAAATTATCTGGTAATATATGTCGTCTCTCAATTTTTACAAATTCTATGTCTTCACCAGTTTTCAATGTGACCCTTGTAACCTTCAAACTGCATGATCACTTGACTGTATGCACTGTAATCCGCGTGATTGTAGTATAATTCAATTTTTTTGAGTTTGGTTTCCTCATAACTGTAGTTCACATAACTACTCACAATTTCTAAATAATTAACAAATCAATCAACAACATGTTTTTTATTTGTTAGTCCTTAGAACAACTAGTTTAAGTAGGGGGGATATCAATTTGCAAATTTATTTTCTAGGATTAGGGATTTAAGGTTTCCAACAACCTTCTAACCCAATCTAGAGTATACTACACACTTCTTCATTTATTCCAAAGGTCAAAGGAATTATTAGACTAGGAAATTTGGATGAAATTACATTAGTTTAAACAGTTGTCCCTTGCATATTTATTTTTCAAAGCAACTTAGATTAGTCTACTCTTCACAAAAAAAAGGAACCTAAAAGCTCTCCTCAATCTTAGTATGCTCTTTGCCTTGCACCCAAAAAGTGACGTTGTTGAATCCAAAAGTGATCAAGAGAGTGAAATACCTCCCTTGGCCCATTTTGTTCTAAATTATTACTTGCAATCATCCAAGAAAAGTTACTAGAAATTAATTTAAGAGTAATAATTCATACATGTTAACTTCTCTTGTGTTTATTTTTTCCAATTTACCTAAAAGTTTATTTGAAGCATTCAATCACACATGCCTTTTACCACTTAAAGCACACAGAAAAGGGACATAAATATTCCTCTCATTTTAGTATTCTCTTGATGTTGCACTCATAAAGAAATCTTGATGAATCATAAACATTGAGATTTTTCAAATACCTCCTCTTTCACACCATAATTCAAATTGGGCCCTTTTAAAATTAATTAACAACTTAAACCTACATGAAAATCAACTAACTGATTAAATTCCTTCACAAATAGGTTAGAAAAGAAATTTTAGTTTAAGTTAGGATTGCTGGGATCGGGGTAATTTTTAAGGGCAAAATTTCGCCAATTGGCTATTTTTATTTCAAAAAGTAAATTTGTTATTTGGTCATTTCTACTCTCTAATATCTCGTATATTTATATATAATATGTTTTTTTATCGTAATATTCGTCAAGATTTACAAACTTCACTAGTAAATTGTATGTTTCATATTAAATCTTCGCCTATATATATATATATGTTTTTTGAATCCAAAATAGTCGTCTAGAATACTATACTTAAGTATAATACTATAATCCTTAAAAAATACCTTGGTTGGGACAGGCATCCAAATAATCCCCCTCAATGGTTTTCATTTGAAATAGTTCTTGTTGTCAAGAAAAATGTTAAGAACCCTCCATAAATTTATATGGATAGTAATTAGACGAATACTCTTCGTAAGTAGGAAAATTTGAAGGCTAATCAAAGGCTAATTGCTCAATAATATATACATATACATACATACATACATACATACATACATATATGTGTGTGTGTGTGTGTGTGTGTGTGTGTGAATGTTTCATTGAACTATACAATCTTTGTAAAATTTTGATGAATATTTTAATGAATAAAAAATTATTGTGAAGTATTGACATTAAATATAATTAATGGGGAGGGACTAGGGTTTGGAATGGTAGGTGATACGTCCATGGAATTTTCTAGGGTTTGAAATGGTGAATATAGATACATACATATACATACACACATACATACATACATACATACATATGTGTGTGTGTGTGTGTGTGTGTGAATGTTTCATTGAACTATACAATCTTGGTAAAATTTTGATGAATATTTTAATGAATAATAAATTATTGTGAAGTATTGACATTAAATATAATTAATGGGGAGGGACTAGGGTTTGGAATGGTAGGTGATACGTCCATGGAATTTTCTAGGGTTTGAAATGGTGACTATTATCCTTTAGTGTTTTTTGTGGGCTTCTCAAGGGTGTTTTGTAGTTGATAAGGGTTTTTTCCTTTCTATAGTTGTTGGTGAATGGTTAATCTTGTTGAGTTAGTGGATAGGTTTACTTGCCTCTCGATTTAGTTAGGGAAAGAGGAAGGTGATGGCATGAGCTCAGTATTATTACCGATATGAACTAAAAACTTTTAGTCCCTTGGAAAAGGAACATTGGGAAGGAAGGGGTATTTTCAAAACCGATGAGGAAATTTTGGCAACTTAAGAAAAGGCTAAAAAAGTGAGAGATATTAGTAGTTCTAGAAATATGGATTTACTCCCCATGAAAGAGAATTCATTGGGTGATGATACTATATCCTCAAAAGAGGGGGATTATGTCTAGCGGGTCAGGAATTTATTGTGGATAAGATGGGACTAGAAGACTCCCTTTGTATCCCACTCATTACGCCTTCACCATCCTTGGTGTCTCCTCAAGATGATAGTAAAAAATAAATGAAGGAGTTTATTTATATTTATGGTAGTCACTTACAACTGGAGTCAATCCTCAAGAAAGGTGTGAGGGAGGGGTCTTTGGGTAACAAGGAATTACTTGATCCTCCTCTGGTGAATGGTCAATGGGATCATGTGGGGAAGAGTATGGGTGAAAAACCACATGCTCTTAGAATAAAATTGAAAGTGCAGACCATTAGGAAAGCCTAAAAAAATGTAGTTGTGGGACATGATGTGGGAATGGATGATCTTATAGATTTATATTTAAGAGTATTGGTGGGAAATATTGAGCCCTATACACCTCTGAATGATTCCATTGATTCATGGATGAATTATATGTGGCTACCCATCTTGAACCATACTCTAGAATTCTCCTTTCTTTCAAAAGGATGGTTAAGTTTCCATTTTAAAACAGAAATGTATGCCCCAAGAATTCTAGGAGGCTTATGGATTTGTGGCAGGGGAAGTAAGTTAAAAAATTGGCATCTAAATTTTGACCCATATTCAATTTTTTTTCCCTCAAGAACATCTGGGTTCTTTTACCAAATTTACTTTTAGCATTATGGAATAGAGGTAGTTTTGAAGTTCTGGATAATGATATTCATAGATTTATTTTTTTTAATGAACAAACCGTCACTGGAAGAGATAGACAAGTCTGAAAACTCTTTGTTCATATTGATGTGAGCCAAGGTTTATTAGAGGAGTTAGAAATTGAATCGTGAGGCTTGACCATAATCCAAAAATTAGACTATTGGAAAATTCAGTTTCATTTTTTGATATATAAAAACTAGCCATTTAAAGTATTCCTATCCTTTTGGGTTATCCATCGTTGTGGATGATCAAACATATGAAGGTTGAAAGGATTCCATTGTACAAGAGACAACAAGAAAATTTATGGAAGTTCAAGTCACTTTGATGATTCTTCTAAGAAGGGTAACTAGAAAATAGGTAATCGGCCTAATCTTGGTTCTCACTTTTTTTCATCCATGCCTTGTCTGTGAACTTTGCTTGATATTTTTTCTTCCCCCTTTCTGAGGAAAGTTTTTCTGCTGGGTCCCATAAAATATACGTGTGTGATTTTTTAGCAAATGGGGTTTCTTTGGAAGCCATCCTTATTGTGGATTCAAAAAAGGGTAGCATGGATATTGAAGATTGTCCTTTGAAACCCTTATTGTATTTAAATGAATACTTTTCGATTGATGATAAGTGGGATAGTTCTCTTCAGCCTCCTTTATAGGGCTTGGTTGGGTGTGAGATTGAATCATTTGTATCTCCTAATACTATGTTCAGGAATTCAGGAAATAAAGTTTATTTTAATGATGGGTTTCTATTGAAAGAAAGTTTACATTCTAAAATTGAAGAAATCACTACATCCCTGATCCCAAGTTATAAAGACATGCGAAAAAAAATGGTCACTCTAGGTATATGAGGAAGAAAAAAATGGATGTAAATGGGGTAAATCCCCTTGTACCTTTATGGATGAATCCTGACTCGATTAAAAATGGGACAAGTAAAAATTGCAGAAAAAGGGAAACATGTCCAAAAATGGATTGGTCAATGCTGGTATAGAAATGGTTCATTGTTCCTCATCCTTCCAAAATTCGAGGGGTGTTGGAGTTACATCAAAGTATTTTGTTGTGGGGAGTCAAAATGGTGGTTTTGTAGGCCATTAGAGCACAAAAGTACCTTGCAAGGTTTCCTAAGTGATTCTAGCCTCAATCATTATTAGTGGAATAGGGGGAGGTCCCAAACAATGTGCCTTTTAATATTTGTTTTGAATGTGTTCATCCAGATGTGGTACTGCTACATGAAATGATGCAATATTAAGAGAAATATTAAGATATTTTTGTAAGGCTAATGTCAGGATGAGAGATGTTCATAGTGGAATCTAATGGTATGTCAGGAGGTCTTCTTTCAATGTGGAATCTATTAGTTACAAGGTTTTATCCTTATCTTACTTGTGGAGGTATAATCTAAGATGGTAATGCAAAGGGTTTCACTGAGAAACTGCGTGTCCTAAATTTCTATGGCCCTTAATAGAATATACAATATTTTTAGGATGGTATTGTTCAGTCTAGTATTTTAGAAGATCCCTATCTTATCATTGCCAAGGATCTAAATTTCACGGTCTCTACCCAGAATATTTGGGGAATGAGTGCTAGATTGAACCCTCTTTCAATTTTTTTTGCAAGGATGAATCATAGCACAGATCTAGTGGATCTTATTTCTATCCTTGTTGGTCCTACTTGGAATAACGATAGAATGAGGGATGATGGTATTTCAAAGAGGCTGTATCATTTTATTATTGCTAGAAGATTGGATGACTCTATTGGAATCTATCATTATTGTACTTTAAATGAGTCGATATCTAATCATATTCTAGTAATTCTTCAAGTTGAACGAGGTATGAAAAAATCATATTACCCTTTTAAGTTTAATCATTTGTGGCTTCATGATAGTGAGCTAAAAGATATTATCAGGAAAAAGTGGCTTTCCTTTGATGCGAGTGGGAAGACTTCGAATGATCTTATACCACAGAATCTAAAATCAATAAAGCAAGTTGTCATAGGATGGGAATAAAATGAAAAGTTTGACTTAAAAAAGAAGTTATGTGAGATTTAGGAAAAAATTCAAACTTTCTTCTCCCATAATTTTTCATGATCCATGAAAAAAAGATATTATTAGCAGAATGGAAGAGAGGAAGAATATCATTTTTATGTTGGATGAAGAAAGATGGCGGCTTAAAATCATTTCTTAATTAGATTGCTAGTGGATACCAACACAAGACCTTGTTTCATCGGTTTGTTGAGGGGTGACAAAACACAAACACGATCTAAGAGCTTAATAAACGTGGTAGTACCATTTTGAATACCCAACATGGCCTTGAGGAGGGGGAAGAATATCGTTTTCAAAATTTGTTAAAATATCCCCCAAAAATATCCATCCTTGGTTAAATGGATCTCATCCAATGTTATCAACGGATCTTTTTTTCGAAGGATGATGTGAAATTTGATGTACTGGTTACGATGCAAGAGTTAACAAAGATTCGAAAGAGTTTTGAAAAGTCAAAGAGTCCACAGATGGAGGGTTGTTATAGAATGATTTGACACACCCTATGCAATATGCCTTGATGGACTACCTCATCCCTTTGTAGATTCATTATACCCATCTTGCTCAGTTCAAAACCTAAAAATCATATTTTTATTGATGTACATGAGTCAACAACACTATAGCTTGTGTATACGCATATTTCTCCATTACAACCTGTGTATATCGGGTTTTATACTCAAAATTAAAAATATTTCAAGTTTTTCTTTCCAAGTCATAACTGTTATAATCATTGGCCTTCCATATACTAGGAAATGCTTGAATTCAACCCTCCATATCCTTTAAGGGATATTTATTGGGCCATTGTGAAGCATTATGGGAGGAAGTTTTTGGAGAGAAAGTAAACTCTGGAGATTTTTTTCCCCATTTCCATACCTTGAGTTTGCATCTATTTATACTTGTTAGATTGAACTCCCTTATGTTCATCTCCCAAGCTCTTTCTTATATTTTGAAGAAGTAACCCAATTACTCCTTCAATTTGTGAGATTTCCATAGCATGGAGGATTGAAGTGGTGGAGGTCTTGGTGGAGGAACTTAGTTTCTCAGTTTTGATGAGTTGTCGGCATAATGTTTTCACTATGTACTTATGCTTATCATATTGATAGAAATACTTTTTTCTAGTCTAATTCATGTTGCAAATGTTGCATTACTTTAATTGGGTATATTTGTTTAATATGTTAATGGATTATACTAGATTATGTGCTAACAATTTATATACATTTTATATGGACGTATGCATTGGTTGTTGAGGACAAGTTGCAGGTGAAGAAAATTGGATCGAGAGCTCAATGGTGGTATTCTTTGGGCATCCAGTTGAGGTAAGGGCCTTATCCTTTTTTGTTAGTATTTCATATTTATATAGGATATTTGAGACTTGAGTTGATTTTTGGTGTTACTCTATCTATTGTTGTCTACCCCAAGCCATATGAATATTTTCTCCATAATAGAATTGGCGAATCCACTAGGGAAGTGTCCTTTTCAGGGTGTCCTTTTGGGTGAATTATCTCTTTTATTGCTCTATGTTTCCTTGATTTTTTGTGTCACTTGTATCTTAACAGTTAGTATTTGGAATTTTTTTTGAGTGGTTTGGCTTCACTCTCATTTTTTATCCCTTTTCCTCACTATACATGGGTCATAGTTTTGACAGTTGCTTGTACATGTGGGATGACTGTGTTTGACCTACGTACCTACGCTATTGTTTGTTTGACATTCATGCACATCTTAGTTTTTGGCTTATTTCTTAATTGGAATGCTTGTTGGGTGAATTATGAGTGTTGTTGAGTCTTCTTGGGTCTTTGTGCGGTTTGTTAGTTACATTTAAAGTGATTAGAAGCTCTTTTTTTAGTTTTTAGGAAAAATAGTTTCTTTTCAATTTTTTTCATTAGGATCCCTTTTTTTGTTTCGAGTCAGTACTTCTTAGTGTCTTGATTGCTTGGTCTTTTTATACTTGTTGAAAATATGAGAAGTTTATGATTCAATCTTGCACTTTCATTCTATTATATTGAAAATACAAAAATATTTTCATTTTGCATGGTTACTTAAGAATTTACACCTTTTCTTGGAATTGGATTAGTCTAGGAATTATTTGAAAAGATTGCATTTTCATTTAAGGAAAAAGAGACCATATTTGTGAATTTTCAATAAATAGCAGGAAAATTTCATTTGAAAAACAAGACTAGTACTTAGCATTTTTTTTTATGTATGCTTCTTTCTTTTTGCTGAGTGACAAGCATCACTAGTTGCACACTCATATTCCTTTGAGTAAGATAAATCCCATTAAAATTAACAGTTATTGCAAAATTGATTAGAGATATTTTATTTGTGTAGGGAGCACAAACAAGTGTAGGATTTAGAGTCTTGGAATAGGATTTTGTGAGTAAACTTTTTCAAGTCTATGAAACTCAACATTAGGTGTTTGTCTAGGGAAAGGTTAAACCCATTTTATAATTGGTGGTATCGGGAATATCCTCTTAAAATGGAGTCAAGCACGAGGTGTTGTGAAAGTTGGTTGCGGAGATAGCCCTCCAATACCTTCCTAGTGTCAGAGATATATCCATGGTCTATTTGTATCTAGGGGTTCTTGGGGTACCTACATACTTCTTGATATTTGGGATTTTCTACCCTATCCATACAGTGGATCTTCCTGTGACTGTCTTCCCGAGCATTGGTTATAGATAGTGACCTTAGTTTCTTGTCCTAGGTACCACATGGGGTTCTTGTAGGGGTTATTTGACAAGTATCCTAGTCAGATATGGGTTAGAAAACAGAGTGGTATTGCATAATGAAGTATGAGGGCCCTTATAACTAGTCTCTTACCTCCATTTATAGTGAGGGATTCTCAAGCATATGCTAGGAGAGACATACCTGATATATTTCGGGAGGTCCCTTATTGACCTCCTTTGTTTCTATGCATTTGGATTAGAATTTATAGGAGTGTGATGATTTCTGGTTAGTTGGACGTAAGGATTGATACTATTTTGTGAAATTTTTCTTTGAATCCATTGTGGATTGAGTTCTAACTATCCATCGTTCTCGCCGTCTAGAGGATTTATCACCCAATGATCCTTTAATCCTCTCCATAAGAGTCATAGACTTGATATAGGTATTACTTATATATCCCATAGAGAGCTTTAAATACTTCTTATCATGAGATATACGTCTGATACATTAGAGATACCTTCGACCCCATCATCATCCATGGTTGGGGGATCCCATGTGACTTCCTCCTCCACCACCTTATGGGTCCCAGAGACTTTTCTGTTCATGATTTCTTGAAGTTACTACTTCACCTTACTCACTTGTGTCCTTGAATGGATGAGGCCTCGAAGGTTATAGCATATATCCCAACTATGTTAACTATTTCACTCACTCATAATCAAAATATGGCTTCGAGTGATTCCATCACCGAAAATGGGTCCGGTGGGATTCAAAACCCTTTGGCCATGATGGTGGCCATGGATGTATCAAAATGCTATGGGAAAATGTTAATGTTGTGATTCACTCTCATTATTATGGTATGTCGTAGCTGAGTATGGAGAAAGATCCCTTGCCTTTGGAGACCCATTTGCAAATTGATAATCCTGATTCTATGCCACATGTTCCAAAAAGAGTTCTTAAGCACTTGAATCATAATCCTAACGTCTAAGGCACCCATAATTATTCCATCGTTGAGTATCTTGGCCAAACACCATGTTCTATGTTATATTTGGAGGTACTATAGATGTGCCCTACACAAAGGAACGCCTTGCTAAATTCCCTAAAAGATATTGATTTAAGTGGCCCTAGTGTTATCAAGTTTGAGACTGTTGATGTTCATCCTCACTTACCTTACCATGTGGCTTTTCAAGTCCATGTGGAATGCATTAACATGACCATAAACAGAAATGTTGTTGATGAAGTTGCTTCTATGCCAGTGATGTCTTTGTCTTGTTGGAAGGCCCTTGGCTCTCCTTAGCTATCCCAGTATATGACCATGTTTACTGCATTTGATGCTCATTCATTTTGACCATATGGAATTATACTCTCTCTCCAGGTCCAATTGGGGAGAAAATCATTTCCAGTAGAGTTTGAGGTGGTTGATGCACCCCTCTACTATAATATTTTACTATGTAGGAATTGGATTTCCGCTATGAAAGTGGTAATCTCATATGTGTTAGTATAGTATTATT
This sequence comes from Pseudotsuga menziesii, assembly GCA_001517045.1. Taxonomy (NCBI): domain Eukaryota; kingdom Viridiplantae; phylum Streptophyta; class Pinopsida; order Pinales; family Pinaceae; genus Pseudotsuga; species Pseudotsuga menziesii. The sequence continues at coordinate 550,315 of LPNX010345289.1, forward strand.
TCCCTATGATGGAAAAATTGTGACAGTTGATCAATTATATTTCACTAAATGTAGTTCCTGTCCATATTTGAGATCTATGGTCCTACTAATTGAAAATTACCAGAACAAAATTGAGAATTCTAGCGTTGGTATGTATCCTTCGCTCATGGGATCATTTATTTTTTTGGCACCAATCTCATATATCAATTCCATTTCCAATGGGGCTTTACCATCGCTAATTTTGGTTTCGTTTCATACTTCATATTTGAATGATACTTAGAATCTCCCTTCCCCGATTGAATATTGTAAAGGGAACCCACACAATGGAATGGACATGCCACTGTCTAAAGTCCAAATCACTTATCAAGCCTTATAGTAATTTACTACAGACCTTGGTCTTTCCACTTCATGGACGGAGGAGGAAGCTCCTATACTCCCACCTACTTTGGTAGTTAATTCATCATTCTCACATGATTTCCTTGAGACAAATTTTCCTTCAGATGAATCTATTATTGAGGCAATGAATTGTCTTGAAAGGACTTGGGAGACATGCCTCATAGATATTATTTACTCCTTGAGCTTGAAAGGATCGAGCATGACAAGTTCCACTCGACCTTAACTGATAAAGTTGGTCACCCCATGGTATCGTTGGATATGCATGGTATATATATTGAAGGAAACATGGAGGATATTTCTTCTACCACCCTGATCAACAATTTTTGAACTCCTGGCAAAGTGGAGAATGTTTATATTAGTGCATATTTCTCACCTGAAGAATTTCATATTTACACTGATTTATTCAAAGAATTTCGTGATGTTTTTTATTTTTTCTATGAGGAAATGATAGGAATATACTTGAGCATTTTCTAGCATGAAATTAAAACTTATCCAAATGCTAAGCCTATTAGACAATGCCTAAGAGTGGTAAATCCATGAAAGACATCCGTTATTAAAGCAAAGGTGGAGAAATTTCTTAATGCTGGATTCATCTACCCAATTCCTTTGAAAGAATGGGAATCCAAATCTTTTCTTATAGATAAAAATCAAGGAACCATTTGAGGGTGAATATACTTTCGAGATCTTAATAAATCTTTTCCAAAATATAACTTTTCGACACCCTTTATTGATCAGATTATTCACAAGTGTGCGAGAAGCTAAATTTTCTCTTTTATGGATGGTTTATTTTTGTTATAATCAAATACAAATCAAACCTAAGGATCAATATAAGACAACATTTATATATCCTTAGGGAACCTTTGCATATATGAAAATTCCCTTCGGCCTTAAACACACCTGAGCAGATTTTCAGTGGTCCATGACCTTTGCATTTCATGATATCAAGAGTATAATAAAGGTTTATCTAGACGACCTTGTTTCTCCCTCTCACAAGAGAGTGTATCAACCATATCACCTATGACTTGTATTTGAATGATGCAGGTATTATAAGATTCGATTAAACCCTTAGAAATGCATATTTTATGTGAGAATTAGTCACATGTTAGGATTTAGTGTTTTGAAAGAGGGAATCATTGTTGATTATTTGAAGGTTGAGGTGATACTTTGGTTTCCTCCCCAACACTTAATTAGTCATATTTATATTCTCTAGGGAAAAAAAACTTTCTACGTCATTTTATAGTGAACTATGTCAATATTGCTAAGGGTTTTATGCACCTTTTGAAGAAGGATGTTCCATTTTTATGGGATGAGCGAGCCCAAGAATCCTTCGATGATCTTAAGAATTACGTGGTATTGGAACCTTTGTCTCATCTATTAATATTTCAATTTTTATACAATATCTAAAAAAATTAGCATCATAACATCATAACCATATACACAAGGATCACGGAAAGAAAGACAAGCAAAACCACACAAAAGAACACATAGATTTATCCTAGGAAATCCTCATGGAGAAGAAAACCTAGAAAAAATTCCTTGATATGGAATTCAACAAAATACAATGTAAGAACCAAATGATAAGACTTATAAGACACCAATAATAATACTGGATTGCTTCGTCTCTCCCACATGGATTGCTTCTTCTCTCTCTAGCGCAACTACTTGAGTTCTCTGCTTGTCCAAATGAGGGAGGCATGTCCCCTATTTATATTGTTCATCTGAGATTCCTAATAACCCAAATGGGATGACTTGACCTTGCTTCTAGAGCTGAATTTCCTTGGAAGACTCAAAAATACCTTTTAATAATACTTGTGTGGGTACTACTGACCCTCCTTACAACAAAGGTTTTACCTTAAGACTTTATATGACTAAATACATCAATGAAATCCCTAATCGGAGGAACAACATCTCTGAAAGGGTTAATAACAACAATAATACAAAATCGAATAGATTTCATAGTTACAACATCATCATCATCTATGGAAAATTATCAGCATAGAAATATCTGGAATCTTCTCAAGCATCACCATCTCTGGTGTCATCTCGAGCATAATAATCTGTGGAATCATCTCAAGCATCATCATCTCCATGATCATCTCGAGTGTCATCATCTCTTCCATCATATTGAGCATCATCATCTCTACCATCATCTTGAGCATCATCATCTCCGCCATCATCTCAAGCATCACGTACACTATCAACATAATTAAATGCTGGAATATCATCATCTGCAACTAAATGCAGGAACTCATCTACAAGTGACTGCAATACCACTACCCATAAGAGAGTACTATGATTGGAAGGACTATCCTCAACCTGTGAGTTCTAGGACCACTCTCAACAAGAGAGTGTTCTAGTCCATAGGACCAACCTCAAAGAGGATAATATCATCTACAACTAAATGCAGATCTCGTCTACAACTGAATGCAGGACCACTCAAAATATTAGAGTACTATCGTCTGCAGGACCATCCTTGTCACATACCCCAATTTTGTAAAAATAATGTTAATTGTTTTAATCTGATTCCTAAGACATTATGTTAAATTTAATGCTAAGTAGGAATTGATGACTCAGCAGAGTCAAAAGATGTGGAATGTAATTCTGAATATTTTATTTTTAATAAATAAAAAGTGGAGACAACAGCTTGGGAGAGCTGTTAATAAGAGTGTTACTGGTCAAACTGGTGGAAGGAACTAGGTGGAGAGAAAAATACAAGTGGTAGTATCCTCAAACACTTCCTATGTTGTAGGTGGCAACTTCCCTACATTTGGGGTCATGATCCCCCAAGAAAGTGTGATCAGAGCAGGTGGCTCAATAAATGATAACTAACCCAAAAAGACCTAGGCAATCTTTTAAAAATACCCAATGTAGAGAGCTGAGGCTGCTCATATATTTTCCAGGAGAAGAATCATTCAGGAGGAATTCACTTCAAGGAATTCATTGGGGAAAAGGGAAAACTGTAAGGAAGGTGTTTTGAGAGAAAAACTACAGTAACTTGGTCTGAAATAGCTTGCTAGCTGAGAGAAACTGATTGATAAGTTCAGGACTGGTATTAAGTCTTAGTACTAGTACTTTATTATTTGCTACACCTAGTTCCAACCAGGGAGACCAGAGCAAGCTCGAGGGTCCTGAGGAGTCGCTGTTTGAGCACTCTCTAGGAGTTGGTAGGGAGGAACGGCCTCCCATTGCTATTGTCATCCAAGCTCTAAGAACAGGTTCTGTTATTATTTAATTTTTGTGTTATTATCTATGTATGATTGAATGATGTATTTGTAGTTTATGAAGTAGAAACTTAGAGGATATGATAACTCAGTTTGTTTAGTAATGAAATTATGCTTAATAAGAAACAAACCCTACCTGTGTTTTTCCTCATCTGGAGTGATCCAGATCGTACTCCAGCACAGGTGGTGAAATTATATAAAGGAAATATGATGCAATTACAGAATTAAAGGTTTGTTGATTAAGAGAATGTTTACTTTTATTTTACTATCAGAAGAAATAGAATTCTGTACATGGAGAAGGATTAGAGTTAGACCTAGACTATAAATGTCAGATTATTAGTAAGAGAAAAGAAGCCATATCATTGTATTAACAGTAATATGTTTTGGCAGTAGGACTTGGTAATTAAAACAGTTTCTATCCTGCATTCACTTTAGTAATCTGTACAATTATTTTCAAATCAAAGGAAGGATTATATTAGTTGGATGTTTAGTGTTTAGATAAATAAAAGTACTTTCTAAACTCTACATTTTACTTCCTTCCTGTATTGTTTAAATAACTACTGTTTACAACAAACCAACTGTGAGCGAGGATAGATAAACTTAGATTTATTACTAAATCAAAACTATTGGTTTAAGATTTTAAATACGCTGTAAGGTAAATAAATTTTTATTCTTATATTTTATCTAACTGAACTTAAATATAAGTTAGTTGGCTACTAACTTATTTCTGTTATAATTTAACACAAACCCTACAATACAGTTCATAGGAAAGAAGATAGATAGTTGTTACTCTTTTATTTTATAATTACCATTACTGTAATATAAATAGGGTAACATAAGAAATAAACAATAGAATACTATATTTCTATACCCCTACAAATAAACTAAATTATAAATAACTATAGAAGCAATATTCCTTATAGGTAAGATAACATTCTTATCATAATAAATAAGAACTTACTTTCTTATTATACACCTTAAATGGACTAAGTATAAAGGTAATATATAATTATAGGAACAGTATTAATATGTAAATAAAGTAATGTTCTTATCCCATTATAGTAAACTTTAAGCAAATAATAAATTCTATACTCAAAAGATGTAACTGATAGTTACATAAGTACATCACTAAAAACATGAAGTTCTTATATTCCAAAGATTAACAAATTATATAACAACCTTTACAAATTCTACTATAATAAAGTAAACTAATACAAAAAAACACTGTACAAAAACCCTAGCAGGTAATAATTAAATAATAATACAGGGTAAAATTCATTTACAATAACGCGCAGGAAATGAACCAACATAGTAACAGTATGCTCGATTCATCGAGCTTAACCAACCATTATACAACATAAGTAATAACCAAACAAATCACAGAAGTGCATTATAAATAAAAGATAATTTAAAGAAACTGTAAAGACCTTTTTTTTATGGCTGAGTTAGGGTAAAACCCTACTAATATCAAAATGTACAACAGAGTAATAAGCAAAGAGTTTGAAGCTCTTCTAATGCCCTCGACTTCCAACAAAAACCAATAGCGTATGGATTTAACAGCCTTGCCTTTCATTTAAACATATTTACACAATAATTGAACAAAAATTAAAAATTTACAGTCACAACCTAAGCCGAAAGCCCCACATAAAGAAAGGGGTTAAATATCAACAAAAAAACAGCGAACCGGTCAACCCTTTTGAACCAAGACAGCAAGGGTTGTAGCCCACGGCGACCAACCCACAAATGTCCCATAAGGGACCAAACAAGGACGAACGACCATGGATGTCCAAGGCTTACCATGAACTAGCAAGTCGCCACAGCCTCACACCAACCACGCAGAGGGAGACAGGTCGACACCTGTTAACAAGAAGAACAATAATATTAAAACCTGGTATACAAAATAAACATTGTGTATTAAAACAGGACTGCGAAGTAATGGAATGGTTAACAACATCCTTACCTAGAATTTTACTGAAACATGACCACCCACAAGCAGAAGGGAAACCACCAGCGCGAGGAGAATGAAACCCTTCTTTTGCTGCAAGAAAGAAGGAGTTTACTAACATCGCCAACAACAAACAGCGACCGAGAGTAGGAGCAGCAAGCACAACAAATAAACACGCTTGGATCGTCACTTTTATCCGGCTAAAGAAACTATTCTACAGTGAAACCCTATGCCCCAGCAACTCTGAAATGCAATACCATGACTCTCAGTGCCAGGCCAAGGAGGAAGGAAACTATTTACAGTCGAAATATTCGGGATTGAGCTAGCCATGATGGCGAAACCCTGGAGAAATTATCACTAACCTTTGCCCAGCATCAAACAATGTCATGACAGTACCTCTCTATTAAACATTCGGGGCGAGTTCACGAGGAGAAACAACAAATAGGGAGACTACCAGCAACAAATGCAAGCGACAGTGTAGACATGAGTGTAGTAGCAGAGTGGTCGGAGGCCTGAAGGCGACGAAGGAATGTCAAACTAGGGTTCAAGACTGCCCTTCTAACCACCAAACACTTGGCTACGACGAGCCCACGTTGACAAATTAATAATTGGCATGTAGTGGGTAAAAAAAATATAGTTTCCAGTGAGCAAGTATCCAAATGATTTCTCATCCAAATCATGCAATAGGAAGGTTCAATAGTACAAAAGTGTGGATTTTTCCACGGAGGTTTTCCACGTTTCTTACTTTTTGGTGTAAAATCCGATGTAACAGGAACGAGGCGTCGCTATATCCACGCCTAGCCATCACTGTATCCACGCCTGGACTCTTAGACGTCGCTGTATCCACGCCTAAACTCTTAGATGTCGCTGTATCCACACCTGACCATCTCTATAGCGACGACGCTATTCATTTCCTACATAATGTTGAGTGTTGCATCAAACCTTACACCTCCTTTTGAAAGTTTCTTCTCAAGAGTGACAAACAATGAATGAAATAGTCATTTGCAAAGGAAGGAATTTCAGTGTTTATGGATCCCCAAAATATAGGAAAATAAGAATAACATGATCTAAAATTCATGAATATATAACCTTTTAAAACATTTTCTTCCTTATCAACTTTGTAAGCCGACTTACAAGCAAGAATGATGCTTTCATTTGCATACTTGATGTTAACAATTTGAATTCCAATTGAGTCATGAACAAGTATGCCACAAATTTATCAATTAAGGCGATTCATATAACATAAGGAAATAAAACTTATCATTATTTAGGGTCTATTGAATTAATGTCCTATTTAAGTCTTGAATAGAACTATTTCCTTGAAAAACCATTAAACCTTAACTAAATTATGGAAAAAAAATTATGAGTATGAACATGTCTTCTCCTTAATAAATGTACAATTCAGAGGGAATCATCTTATGAACTTCATAAAAAATCAAGTTGGATACTGAAAGTATTATTTGGGAAGGAAGCTATTTTGTTTCCATATATCTTGCAATAAGAAAAAATCCATATCCCAACCATAAGTTTCTCCATAGTTGCTTAAATTTGTCAGACCTTAGGAATGAATTGAGAGTTGAATCATTGGGTGGGGTATGAGTATCATATGGGAGTTTTTTTACATCCTTAACTACCAATAGAGTAGTCACAAGGTCCATTTACCATCATTTGTAGAGTCTTCCAATAACCTTTTTCCCACTTTCTTCGACATAGACAAAAACTTCTCTTTAGTAAATTTTGAGCACTCAATAGACCTATGGCTCAACCATCTAGTGAAATAGGGATTATTTCCTCCGCAACATCCTCTCTCTTCTATTTATAAGTTTAATTGAGAAGAAAGGATTCTACTATGTAAATTTGAGCTCTCTGTTCAGCTCTATGTAAATTTGAGCTCTCATATCCGATGCTTAGGTTTTATTGTCACATATTTCTATAGACATGGATATATAAGCCTCGTATTGATACATAATGTCAATACACTACCATGAATTAACAAAATCTCTATGAGTTGAAGTGACCATCAACGATATTCCTTAAAAGAGAATACAACTTGCCTTAACAATAATAGGAAAAAGATGAGTCCATTGAGCAAGCAAAGAGATTACCAAAACAAACTCTCCCATTGAATGTCTTGAATCTAATAAAAAATAAATCTTGTTTCCTAGGGAGCCCATATAGGTGGATTTTAAATGTCTATTCTAAAAAAATGAAAAAAAAATGTATTCCATAGTTTGTATATCAAAATTCAATCCTTTGGAACACGTAATTATAAAGGCTATCAAACTATCTATTTCCAATTTGATCAATGATGTGATGCCATCTTTCTCAATATAATGGCCATAATGTTCATTTGGTCCTCATTGTTCTTGAGTATGGTTTAACATCTAAACCAATTAGTCTTGAAGAAATAACCACGTTTATTTTGTTGCAACCTCTCTTTTCGTTTTACTTTTAACATTGGATTCTTCTATTTCTCTTTTTCTCTTTTCCGAATGGAAGACTGGATCAATCATAGCTGATGGATTGGGATGGAGGACCAGAGATCAAGTCGCATGCCCTCTTTCTGAGATCAAATTGCATGCCCTCTTTCTGAAATCAATGGTTAGTACTTCTGTCATCGTATGATTTACATTAATGCCCATTTTACACATTCTATTTTAGAAATTGATTACTGAATATATCTTGTATCAGCCTCTGCTATTTACAAATTTGACTTCTGGGGTTTTGGGCTGCTTTTCTTTGATCTAAAGAGTAACAAATTTTGTTCTGGAAACAAAATGACCGTCATGAAGATTGGCTACAACAAAATGGGTTTTCTGAAAAATCCCTAATTTTGGCAAAGGTCCAGGGTTCGTGTATTATGTAAAATCCGCAAATCTCGTTAGGGTTTAGGTATTCTGCAAAGCGCAAAAATCTGGGTAAGGTCCAATTTTGGGTATTTATTGATTTCGGGCAATTAGTGACATTTCTAAAAATGGCAGAAGGTTGGTGCTCTGAAGAGGTGCTAAAGGCCGTTTTTCCCCTAATGAATGGAAAAGACCTAGCATTCTGTATGTATGTATGCACACGATGGAGAGATCTAGCCAAAGATGATTATTTTTGGAAGAATTTGTGTGCAAAGAAATGGCCATCTATTTGCAAAACCAAGGGATCTCCTCCAATTGGGGCTTTTCAGGGTTACCATAAACTTTACATGAGTCTCTGCAAGCGGCGGCATAGCCCCCTCTCGGTTCCCAGATTTTCCTTTGATGATATAGAATTCTATGTTTATATATGGCTGGATGATAAGTCGGTTTATTCAGATGTAGTCCTCGGTACGCTCCTTCAGTCAAGGATTATAAACCGTCCTCCCGGAATTTGTGATATGATGAGGGATCATTTGAGAAGCCTAACTTGCAAGATGAAAATTCCCGTGAGTCCCAGGTTCCGGGTTGTGTTCAGTGAGAGCATTCATGTTTCTCTTCTCGTAGGGTGAAGAGACAGTGATAAAGTTGCTTGCATTATTGATAAATCTGGCTTCGATTATGTTGATGGACCGGCATACAGGGCCCTTGCTTATGATTATTTGCAATTTTCTCCCTCATATCCATTTGTATCAGAGATCAGAGCCTGGTTTGCACTGCTGCTGGTGGATGCTCAAGACGGCAACATGGACGTCTTTGGAATTGAAGTGGACTTTTGCGATGCTGCGAAATCCGACAGCGAGGTTTTATGGCTTCTAGATATGCTGGATTCGAAGCAGATAAAAAGCTTAGTGGATGGAAACAACTTCACTTTCTAGACACTCAAATAGTAAAAGTTAAGTGTTCATTCGAATATGGCTGTTGATAAAATATGTCATGCAGTTTCATCTTATGCTAGTAAGTTTCATCTTTGGTCGCAATGTTGCTATCTAAAAATTTCATCTTATGCTAGTAAGTTTCATCTTTTCCTAGTTGCTATCTAAAAATTACATCTTGAAGCTGTACAGGTCACACAGCATGAGGCCATAGCATGCGAATGAGTTTCATTAGTCAGTGTTGAGAATTTGTCTGTCTATATGCAACAATTAGGAGGAGAACCTTTTGATGTATAATAATCCAGATATCCATATAGAATCTTCAACATAGCGAATGAGTTTCATTAGTTAGTGTTGAGAATTTGTCCATCTATATGCAACAATTAGGAGGAGAACCTTTTGCTGTATAATCATCCAGATATCCATATAGAATCTTCAACATAGTGGATTTATGTTTTGCTGGATAAGCCCATGGATATGAATATGACTGTAATGCCAACACATTTTATAGTTAGTGTAACTTGGCTTAGGGTTAGCATTAGACTAGCTTTTCAAAATTTCTCAATCTTTATTAAGCATAAAATTTTCCTTGTGGCTATAAATTTAGAGTAATGACATTGAAAAAGAGTAAACATCGTAGTCTATACATGTGAAATAAATGGAGGAGCACATGAAGTAAGATTTCAGGCACTGTCAAGAATGGTACAACTTTATCAATAATAACAATGGTTTACACATTTAGACAAGGTGGTCAACAGAATAGAGGTTTTCCATCCAATGTCCTTGATGACACCTTCATTTTAAAAACGAGGGCCTTTTATACTCATTGAGGTGACTTGTACACAATGGTTGTGGGCAACTGTTTGCCAACTAGCTGTGACCCCTTAGAGAACACTTCATGACATTTTTGACCACGTGCTTTGTTGTTAATGCCAATAACAAAAGCACTAAATGACAAACTATAGTAAGAGGCTAAATATGACATCAATTGAAACCTAGGATACCATCTCTCTATTTTTGGCTATCCTACTCAAGTTTGATTAGGAACATTTGCTGCTGCAATATTTGCATCTATTGGACTTTATTTGGAGGAATATTGATGTCTAGAACAACTTTTTCTACAAGTGCAAAATTGCAAATGGTGACTTTGATACTGATGATAACATTCTCTTGAAGTCCCCTTTGTCCTAGGTGCTGATGAACCCATCTTATTTTCAGTATGTCTAAGTCCTTGTATTAGTTTTTTTGTTTCCTTGATAATCAAATTGCTTCCTAGCATCCTCTTGCCCTTTTCCAATTTCTTGTTTTATATCTCCTCCAAGTCTTCCAATTTCTTCAGTGCCATAATGAAATGCTTCCTTTTTCTTATAACATAATTTTTTTATGAGTAAAAATACATAAGTTTTCCATAAATATACCTGTATCCAAGGCTCATCAACTAGCCACTAAGAATCAGAATTTCTGACCTACATTATTAATGATCATCTTAGCTATCTTGTTCTTGATTTGGCAGTTGTGCATAAAGTGAGCTTCTGGATTGTTTGTGGACTAATCCTTGGCGATAAGAATCAGATTTGGATTTTAATATTTAGGGTTGGTAGCATCAGCTTCACCTAATTCTTGTTTCTTTTCAGAGAATGGAAATTTGGTCTTCTTTTCTTGGAACTTGTAGCACCCATCACTAGAGTGACCATACCTGTTTGTGATATACACAATACTTCTGATGCACATTACGTTAATAAGATGTTGAAACTTTGTTCTATCCATTGTTGCCTTTCTTTTTGTTTGAAGGTTGTGAAAAAGAAGACGAAGAAGAATTTAACTTTGGAACAAAGACCTTCTGTGACTGTTGTTGAGAGGACTGAGTCTGTTTAGAAGGTGCTCTCTTGGAATTTGGACTCTACCTTCTGCCCAAATTGGAAAGTATGCTCAAGTGAAGTCTGTCCAATAATTTGCTGATGCTGTAACAGTCATGTCCTTCCCTCCCCCCCACAATATTCTCTCTCTTATATTATAGCATATTTATCGTACTGCATAATGCTGAAGGTAGAATTTCGTCCAGGAAGGATTTGGATATCTTATTACCTCAAGAACTCTGGCTAACCCCAATTCCCTCTAAAAGAGACTTAGTGTTAAGACACCAGAGTATTGCGACACAATAAATGTCTTCAAGAAACTTCAATTTATTCATGACTCTAACATCAATTTTTGTTTCACTTGTCTTTCATAACTCTGCGTAGTCAACAAAGGAAAGATGCATGACTTAATATTGGAGGAAATCATGCTTGGGACTTTTGTATTTAGCATTGATATGTAACTTAAAATGTTCTTTTTCATTGTGTTTCTGTTAATTTATTCTCTCTCCTTAGCCTGTGATTTTTGCATTGAATAATAGTCTTATTGGTAGTTTGAGTAACATATGCTTTGTGCTTTCTTACTGAAATAAATTTCACTGTACTGGCTATCTATTGCCTTCACCTAGGATAACATTTTGATTTGGGGTTTGAAGGTTGTATTTGATCAATTCTGTTCATTTTGACAGTTGATGGAATTCCAAAATGCGAAAAGTGGCTAACTGATAATGATGATCCAAAAGAAGAAAAGGCTACTTGGTGGCTGAATCGTTTGATGGGGCGTGCAAAGAAATCATCAATTGATTGGCCATATCCATTTGTGGAGGGAAAATTGTTTGTTCTTACTTTAAGTGCAGGTTTGGAAGGTTATCATGTGAATGTGGATGGGAGGCATGTGACCTCTTTTCCTTATCGAACAGTAAGTTGAAAAACCCATTGGAGTACTACAATTTTGGATTTGTACCATCTCCACGTTCTTGTCCATGTTAAGCCAGTGCTGCATAGTTATTTGTTCACATTCAAGAAGCATTAAGGCATCAGTATAAAATTATAAATTAATGTAAGCTCTAAATTCATGTTGTTGGACCAGGGATTTGTGCTTGAGGATGCAACTGGATTTTCTGTAAATGGTGACATTGATGTGCATACAGTTGTTGCTGCTTCTTTGCCTGTCTCACATCCAAGCTTTTTACCTCAGAGACTTCTAGACACGTCAGACAAATGGAAAGCTCCACCTTTGCTAGAAGGTCCTGTGGATCTTTTCATTGGGATACTCTCTGCAGGAAACCACTTTGCAGATCGGATGGCTGTCAGAAAGACATGGATGCAGTCTAAACTTGTTAGATCATCAAAAGTTGTGGCCCATTTCTTTGTTGCCTTGGTATTTTGCACTGTACACTGCTTTCTGCTAGATTATTTTTTAAAAGAGTTGATAGGGAAATGAAATGACGAAATTAATTGTATCATTGGAACTACACTGGACATCAATGTAATTAAGAGGAAATATTATGACATAGGGGCATAGGATATCATATATCATCAGAGAAGATAATGACCTTCATATGGTGTATAAGATCCACGACCAAGAGAACATGGAATATTCATCTAATTCTAATACTAACAATGGGGAACCTTACTGACAATAACCTTTTTAAATGAACGAATGATAGGTAGAGAGGATTCATAGAATACCATAGAGAGATTTTCAAACAGGCATCTTTCTTGCTTCTATACTGGAATGCTTCCTGTCACTTCTTTTTTCTATTTTTTTAAGTCGTTACAATTCTGTCTATCCTCTAATATTTCCAATTGAGGTGAGGTTGCTGTCATTTAGCTGACATGCTATTACATCAAGGCTAGGCTGCTTACAGAATGCAACTAGCTAATACAGCAAGCACCTTGTAGTGGGCTGTGGAACGTGTTAGCTTGGGACAATTATAGAGTAATGGGGTCATAACAGGAAGACCTCTCTTTTTTCTTATTGACTAAAATTGAAAACCAACATGCCAAACCTAGTAGGAATTTTGATCATTTTGTATTGTTAACATACTTGAGGAAAATGTTTTTTTGCGCCATTGAGTTGTTTTCTAATTTGTAATTGGACTAGAGGCCAAACACTAAATTTTGTCCACCATTACAGAATGCAAGGAAGGAAGTCGATTATTGACACAATCTATGCTCACTGAACACATGGAATTGACCATTAGTTAAAATATATGTATTTGTCAATCACAGAGTGAGTAATGGGGTCATAACAGGAAGACCCGTTTTTTAGCTTATTGACTAAAATTGAAAACCAACATGCCAAACATAGTAGGAATTTTGATCATATTGTATTATTATTGTTTTTGAGGAAATTGTTTTTTGTGACATTGGGTTGTTTTCAACTTTGCAATTGAAATAGAGACCAAACACTAAATCTCATCCATCATTACAGAATGCAAGGAAGGAAGTCAACATACAATTAAAGAAGGAAGAAGATTTTTATGGTGATATGGTAATTGTGCCATTCATGGAAAATTATGAGCTCGTAGTTTTGAAGACTCTTGCAATATGTGATTATGGTGTAAGTGATTTTCCTAGTTGTGGTGACCTTTCTATTGCTGTATTGTTTCAAATTACATTCTCTTCCCAAATGCATAGCCATAATTAATGCTATAAAAAATTGAGTTGCTGTTATTCATTCCTATTTAATTCAAAGTCATAAATTGCCTTCTTTTTAAGTCTGTCAGTTGAGATTTCCAATTGCGTGTAGGTTCGGAGATTAGCTGCCAAATATATTATGAAATGTGATGATGATAACTTTGTAAGAATTGATGTTGTACTGAAGAAAGTCAATAGATTGTCTCGTGGACAACCTCTGTAAATTGGCAACCTAAATTATTTTCACAAGCCCCTCAGGGTAGGGAAATGAGCTGTCATGTATGAGGTATAAATTTGATTTTAAATGATCCTATGTTTGGTTATCAAATATGTTCTGAAGATTCTGGTGTTTCTTGATTAGTTATATAAAATTGTAGGTCTCTGTCTGCACTTCAGAGAATTTATATATTAGAGTTTTTCTTAGTGGTAGCCTATCGTCTTCCCTAATCAAACTTACAACCAATCTTAAAAGAAGAGAAATTTTGTAACACACAGATAATGGGAAATGATGCAACCCAACACACGATACATTAGTATGAGAGCTACATGTCAAAGACCACCTACAGGTAGGCGTTTTGGTTTTGGCAGATGAGATATTATGACTACACAGAGAATTAAAAAAATGCTAGCAATAACAACAACCACAACCAACAAAAAACAAAATCACCACAGCTTGTAAACTCAAGCAGTCTTTCCTACTTGCCATAAACTCTTACAACAGAGACAGAACTGCTTTGCATAAATGTTTGAAAACAAAACAGTCATAAAGCTGCATTTTTGGACCTATGATGTTCAGTTAACAGGTTGAAATCTTTATCGACTGTCACTTATATTGGATTTGGTTAAAATTGGTGTATTGGGCACATTTATTATGGACATTAATGCAAACCTATTAAGGTATAGTCTGCCCGTCGTAGGTATAGCATCCCCGTCGCTATTCCTGGGGTTTGCATTTAAAAAAAAAAACTTATACAAAGCATGGATACAGCGACGGCCAGGCATGGATACAGAGACAACAAGGCATGGATACAGAGATGACAAGGCATGGCTATAGCGACGTCTTATTCTTGGGTTTGCATTTAAAAAAAAAAACCTTATACAGAGCGTGGATGCAACAACGGCCAGGTGTGGATACAGAGACGGCCAGGCGTGGATATAGCGGCGGATTACACATCTAACGAAATATAGAACATTTTCGCTCTTGCAACGCAAATTAGGGGTCGTCTCTATTGCGATGGAATTGTTTCCATGGAAAAAAAAACACTTAGACGTGGCAATATCCACGATTTTCCGTGGATATTGCCACGTTTTGCTGTGGCAAAATTGATCACTTGTACTAGTGGTTCTACAAGGTTCGTAGTATTGAATGTCAACCAACCTTCACACTATAAAGTTCAACCAAGTAAACCTTAGAATGAAGAGTAGGGTCATATCATAGTGTGGATCTATACCAATGCATGACCTAGAACTTATTTTTGTAAAGGATGCTTGTAATAAAAGTTTATAATATTAGATCAAGGGTAAACCGTAGTTTCGTTATGGCGTGTTCCATTTTCTTAACCCTTTTGTCTATGCTCACATAGTAGCCTTACAACAAACTATAATAATTATGACAAGGGTTAAGCCACTATTCTTTTTAACAAGAGATTCTTCAACATAAAAAGTTAGGCCTTAAAACTTTTATGATATGCATTCTTTCAATGGTTATAATCCATTAAGGACATGCCCTTTTTATATCTATGAAAGGAATTGTATAAAACCTGTTCACGATAAGATATCCATCTTATGAGAATAACTCTAGTTATGCTTTGGAGTATTTTGTTGTGTAAACCCTTAAGTTGGTAAACAAAAGTGTTAAGCATTTTAGTAACTATCATATTTGACAATAAATAACCTCTTGATGATTTAATAACACTATCTAAACCTTATCCTCTGAATAGGTTATGTGTAAGAGAACTCTATGCATCAACACTAGTATATCCCTTTTCAAAGAGCAGCTTGTAATAAGGATGTAATCCTGTTAAACTTCAAAGTTTTGAAAATGGGAACAGTAGTACGTAAACTCCTTATCAATATGCATTACGTTCTTATCACAAGCAGTAACCAATTCCATCATGATGTAAATGTTTTTGTGCACAATTTATATTAGACCTTTGACATAATAACTTTGTCATTCTTAAAATTGCTTGCAAAGAAAGATTTAAGGCATTTTTACACTTGACGAATAGAGTAAACATCGAAGAGTTCAGTACACATTAAGAACTATAAATTACATCTACTAGAAAGAAAGCAGCTATCGCCATTACTGATAGAACTAAATCTCATTTCCATAGCATCTTAAAAAGAAGGACATTTTAATGATTTTACCTCAATAAGCTTTGGTAATTGAAAAGAATTTATATTCTTTTACTGAGTTATTATTATTATTGCGATGAAAAAATATTTGAATGCTTTAGGATTATCGACAAGCAGCACTGGATCTTTTTACCTGTAAGTCTGTAAGAGTAGGTAAATGTTCTACGTTAGCTCAAAGCTAAGTAAGCCCCAGATCACCAAGACAGTTCCACCTTGTGGTCGCAAAGAAAAACAAGTCATTCAACTGAAAAAGAATTATTCAATAAGATAAACATAATCAAGTAGTTATTTCAGTTTACAAAATCATTAACATCTAACTAATTAAAGCAATTAGTTGACTGCATTATGAAAATTATTTGTATTTTTAAAATTTTTTAAATTTTTCAGAAATTTGGGGTTTTGACATGTGGTATCAGAGCACGAGGTTCAAACACTAGGCCTTGATGCAGCCCAACTAGCTTTCATAGAACAGTAAATTAAAATAAGATGCTAACATATATTTTGTTTTATGTTAAGAACATAAAATTTCCTTTTTCTAAAGTTTAACAGGAAGGTATGGAAAAGCTAGGAGAGTATGCACAGGAGGAGTCTCCAGACACATAAATAAGGAATTTGCCCAGAGAACCTATGTTAGAAGAGGTGACTGCCAACTCCTCAGAGCTGTTGCAGAATGTAAAAGACTTGAAAAATGAAATGGAATCAGTAAAGAGGAAGAATGAGAGGATTTTGAAGGCTCAGGAAGAATTGAACCAAATTTTAATAGAAAAATTCCAGACTGAAGGAAGGAGCAGAAGATCAGAATCTGAAGATGTCCGTCATCAAAGAAAATCCAAAAGGACAAAGCTGACAAAAACTGAAATTAGTTCATCATTTGAAGGGTTTGATGACCGACAAAGTTACCATACTACTAGTGACAGTAGTGAGGCTGATTTGTATGACAGAAAGAAGAAATACAGACCATATGAGGAAATTTCATGGGAGTTTAAAAAGATAAAGCCCCCAACTTTTAATGGAGAGACCGAAAAAGGGGAGGAAGCAAAGTCCTGGTTGTTCGGGATGAAGAAATATTTTCATATATATAATTACTCTAATCAGCTAAAGGCAAGGATGGCAATATATAACCTTTCCGTAAAAGCTGATATATGGTGGCAAGACCTGAAGAGAGTCAAGGGTATAAGAGAGAAGGAAGTTAACTGGAGTACCTTTAAAAGGTATTTCAAGAAGAATTTTTTGTCTAAGCAGTATTACGAAGAAAGAGCTAAATAATTTTATGAATTGAAGTTAGGTTCAATGACCATGAAGGATTTGAACAGCAAATTCTTAATTTTACTTAGGTATGTACCCTACCTAGTAGACGAGAAACTGAAAGTACAGCGATTTCTTAGCTGTCTACCATATCATATCAAAGACATAATCGAATATGATAACCCGAAGACTTTGGAGGAAGCCATGAGGAAGGCTAATTTTTGTTTTGAGCAGAATTGGAAGAAAGAAGGCTTAGCCAACTGGAAGGCTAAGAAAAAATATCAATCAACCTGAGTTTAAGAAGAAGGAATTTGTACCTCATAGGAATTTCAAGAATAATAAGACCAAAAATTATTCTAACAACAAGAATTTCCAGGGAAATAGGAATGGTACTTCCAATAATTCGAATAATTTTAAGGGCAAGGAAGTTGAAAATAACCATGGAAATTTTACCAAGAGTTTTGAACGTAAGGAGCATGTTAAGTGCTGGGAATGTAATGGCCCGAACTATGCCTCATTCTGTCCAAACCAGAAAATGTTAGTCAACAATATTCATACTGTACAGGAGGAGATGACCGTTGGGGAACTAGTGAGGAGCATGCCTAGAATTAACGCAGCTTTGGAGAATCGCCAAGTTGATTATCAGACTTCCATGGTGGAAGTAGAAGGTATGATTAATCAAACCCATGTAACCATTTTAATCGATCCAGGAGCTAGTCTCAGCTACATTGCACCTCAGATAGTGGAAAAATGTAAGTTGTCTGTCGATAAGTTTGAAAATTCTTGGTTAGTGAAATTAGCCATTGGGGAAAAAAGAAAAGTAACCTGTTTTGTGAAATAATGTGCTTTACTTATGGATGAATTTAAAACTACAGTTAAGCTTAATGTTTTGCCACTTGGCTCATATGATTTACTGATTGGCATGGATTGGTTAGAACAGCATAAGGTAGTTTTAAATTGTTACGATAAAACTTTCACGTGCTTAAATAGTGATGAACAACCAATAAAGGTTAGGGGTATTCCTAGAAAAACTATAATAAGGAAGATTTCTTCTTTACAACTGAAAAAAGTTGTTAGAAAAGGATGTAAAGCCTATGCAGTAACTATTACAGATGAGGAAGGTAAAAATAAAACAGATAAGTTAAAAATAGAATATATTCCTGTTTTAAGAGAATATACTGACGTATTCCCAGAAGAAATTCCAGGATTACCTCCAAGGAGGGAATTGGATTTCACCATTGAACTGGTACTGGGTGCGGTGCCTAGCTCAAAAGCTCCTTACCGAATGAACATTTTAGAACTTAATGAGCTAAAATCACAATTAAAAGAGTTAATTGATAAAAATTACATTCGACCTAGTGTGTCTCCTTGGGGAGCACCGATCATCTTTGTTAAAAAGAAAGATGGAACTATGCGATTATGCATAGACTACCGTCATATAAACAAAATGACTATTAAAAATAGATATTCGTTTCCCCGCATAGATGATCTGTTCGATCAACTACGTGGAGCCACGGTGTTTTCAAAGATAGATTTGAGGTCAGGATATCATCAAGTAAGAATTAAGGATGAAGATATCTTCAAGACAGACTTTAGAACAAGGTATGGACACTACGAGTTTGTCGTAATGCCATTCAGGCTTACTAATGCCCCAGCTGTCTTTATGTGATTAATGAATAATATAATGCATAAGTATTTAGATAAGTTTGTGGTCGTGTTTATCGACGACATCTTAATTTACTCTAAAACGGAAGAAGAACATAAAGAACACCTAAAGATAGTTTTACAAGAGTTGCGAGAACAACAACTCTTCGTGAAATTTAGTAAGTGTGACTTCTTTAAGGATGAAATCTAGTACTTAGGTCATGTAGTGACTAAGGAAAGAATTTCAGTCGATCCTGAAAAGATTCGGGCAATCGAAGATTGGAAGGTTCCTAAAGATGTAACGGATGTTAGGTCGTTCATGGGAATTACCAGTTATTACCGGAGATTCATTGAAGGCTTTTAAAAAATAGCAAATCCGATCACTTCCTTGCAAAAGAAAGGCAAGAAATTTGATTGGAACTCAAAATGAGAAGAAAGTTTTAAGAAATTAAAAACCTTATTGACTAGTGCACCTATTCTAAGAATAGCAGATCCTAATAAGGACTTCATAGTATGCACTAATTCCTGTAATGATGGCTTAGGCAGTGTTCTGACTCAAGACGGGCATGTCATTGCCTATGAGTCTAGAAAGTTAAAAATTCACGAAAAGAATTACGCAACTTATGATCTAGAACTAGCAGCTGTAATACACGCCTTAAAAATGTGGCGACATCATTTAATAGGCAGAAAATTTATTCTAATGACTGATAATAAAGGACTGAAATATCTTTTAGATCAGCCTAATTTAAACGCAAGACAAGCAAGGTGGTTAGCCTTATTGAGTGAATATGATTTTGAAATCCAGCACATAAAGGGTAAGGAAAATAAGGTGGATGATGCATTAAGCAGAAATGCAAAGCTGAATTTTACAGCAGCAATCAGCACTTATGCTTTTGATTTAAATGAACAGCTTAAAGAAGGGGTAAAACAAGGTGAAATTTATCAAAAATTGCAAATTACAGCTAAAGAAGAACCTACATAAATCTTAATAAAATGTTATAGTTTAAATAAAGATGATTTTTTATTATTTAAAGATAAACTGTATGTACCTAATGTGCCTAAGGTTAAGTTGTTAATTCTGGACGAAGTCCATAAAAAACCAATTTAGGACACCCAGGTTATCAAAAGACTGTAACCATGCTAAGAAAGGAATATTTTTGGCCAAACATGAAATATGAGGTTGCTGAATACATTGCAAGGTGTTTATAATGTCAACAGGTGAAAACCGAACACCAACACCTAGCTGGTTTGCTACAACCTTTACCTATTCCTATCTGGAAATGGGAAGTGATTAGCTTAGATTTTATTACTGGACTGCCCAGAAATCAGAATCAAAATGACTCTATTATGGTGGTGGTTGATAAGTTAAGTAAGGTAGCACATTTTATTCCTATTAAAACTACTAACAAGGCTGCCAATATAGCTGATATCTTCTTAAAGCATATTTTTTGGTTACATGGAGTACCGAAGGTTATAATCTCAGACAGGGATCCTAAATTCATAGGAAATTTTTGGAAGTCCTTGTTTAAGGGATTAAATACAACATTGAATTTCAGTACCTCCTTCCATCCTCAAACAGATGGATAGATGAAAAGAGTGAATCAGGTGCTGGAGGATTTATTGAGGATGTATGTGAAAGATCAGCCAGGTAAGTGGGAAGACTATTTACATCTAGCAAAGTTTGCATATAATAATAACTATTAGTCATCAGCTAAATTTAGTCCATTTGAAATTTTATATGGATGCAAATGCAACACTCCTATCTTTTGGAATAATCCAGTAGATAGATTATTGTTAGGACCAGAATTGTTGAAAGAAATGGAAGAGATTGTGAACAAGTGCAGGGAAATTTGAAGGTGGCACAGGATCGGCAAAAGAGTGAAGCATACTTGAAAATAACTCCAAAGGAGTTTTGGGTAGGTGAACATGTGTTCATCAAGGTAAGGCCAAAGAAAAGTTCTCTAAGACTGGGGAGTTGTGCAAAGCTAGCACCACGTTACTGTGGTCCATTCAAAATTTTGTCTAGGATTGGTCAAGTGTCATACCAGCTAGCATTACCACCTAACTTGAAAGTACATAATGTTTTTCATATGTCTATTTTGAAGAAGTATGTTCATGATGCTACTCATGTGGTTGATTGGAATGTTGTACAGGTGGAACTAGAAGGAGAAATTCTGGTGGAACTGGACTGTATCCTCGGGAGGAGGGAAATTACATTACGGAACTGCACCATTGGATAGGTGAAGGTGCAATGGAAGCACCTTAGTCCTGAAGAGGCCACTTGGGAACTGGAAAGTAAGATGCAGGAAGCATACCCGAATCTGTTCCAGGGGACTGCAGAGGATGAAGAATAAGTAACATCGAGGACGATGTTACATTTTAAGGGGGTGTGTATGTCACATACCCCAATTTTGTAAAAATAATGTTAATTGTTTTAATATGATTCCTAAGACATTATGATAAATTTAATGCTAAGTAGGAACTGATGACTCAGCAGAGTCAAAACATGTGGAATGTAATTTTGAATATTTTATTTTTAATAAATAAAAAGTGGAGACAATAGCTTGGGAGAGCTGTTAATACGAGTGTTACTAGTCAAACTGGTGGAAGGAACTAGGTGGAGAGAAAAATACAAGTGGCAGTATCCTCAAACACTTCCTATGTTGCAGGTGGAAACTTCCCTACATTTGGGGTCATGATCCCCCAAGAAAATGGGATCAGAGCAGGTGGCTCAACAAATGAAAACTAACCCAAAAAGACCTAGGCAATATTTTAAAAGTAACCAATGTAGAGAGCTGAGGCTGCTCATATATTTTCCAGGAGAAGAATCATTTAGGAGGAATGCACTTCAAGAAATTCATTGGGGAAAAGGGAAAACTGTAAGGAAGGTATTTTGAGAGAAAACCTGTAGTAACTTGGTATGAAACAACTTGCTAGCTGAGAGAAACTGACTGATAAGTTCAGGACTGGTATTAAGTCTCAGGACTAATACTTTATTATTTGCTACACCTAGTTCTAGCCAGGGAGACCAGAGCAAGCTCAGGGGTCCTAAGGAGTCGCTGTTTGAGCACTCTCCAGGAGTTGGTAGGGAGGAACGGAAGGTTCTGTTATTATTTAATCTCTAAGAGAAGGTTCTGTTATTATTTAATTTCTATGTTATTATCTATGTATGATTGAATGATGTATTTGTAGTTTATGAAGTAGAAACTTAGAGGATAGGATAAATCAGTTTGTTTAGTAATGAAATTATGCTTAGTAAGAAACAAACCCTACCTGTGTTTTTCCTCATCTGGAGTGATCCAGATCGTACTCCAGCATAGGTGGTGAAATTATATAAAGGAAATATGATGCAATTATAGAATAAAAGGTTTGTTGATTAAGAGAATGTTTACTTTTATTTTACTATAAAAAGAAATAGCATTCTGTACATGGAGAAGGATTAGAGTTAGACCTAGACTATAAATGTCAGATTATTAGTAAGAGAAAAGAAGCCATATCATTGTATTAACAGTAATATGTTTAGGCAGTAGGACTTGGTAATTAAAACAGTTTCTATACTGCATTCATTTTAGTAATCTGTACAATTATTTTCAAATCAAAGGAAGGATTATATTAGTTGGATGTTTAGTGTTTAGACAAATAAAAGTACTTTCTAAACTCTACAGTTTACTTCCTTCCTGTATTGTTTAAATAACTACTGTTTACAGCAAACCAACTGTGAGCGAGGATAGATAAACTTAGATTTATTACTAAATCAAAACTATTGGTTTAAGATTTTAAATACGCTATAAGGTAAATAACTTTTTATTCTGATATTTTATCTAACTTAACTTAAATATAAGTTATTCGGGTACTAACTTATTTCTGTTATAATTTAACACAAACCCTACAATACAGTTCATAGGAAAGAACATAGATAGTTGTTACTCTTTTATTTTATAATTACCATTACTGTAATATAAATAGGGTAACATAAGAAATAAACAATAGAATACTATATTTCTATACCCCTACAAATAAACTAAATTATAAAGAACTATAGAAGCAATATTCCTTACAGGTAAGATAACATTCTTATCATAATAAATAAGAACTTACTTTCTTATTATACACCTTAAATGGACTAAGTATAAAGGTAATATATAATTATAGGAACAGTATTAATATGTAAATAAAGTAATGTTCTTATCCCATTATAGTAAACGTTAAGGAAAATATAAATTTTGTACTCAAAATATGTAACTGACAGTTAGATAAGTACATCACTAAAAACATGAAGTTCTTATATTCCGAAGATTAAAAAATTATATAACAACCTTTACAAATTCTACTATAATAAAGTAAACTAATACAAAAAAACACTGTACAGAAACCCTAGAAGGTAATAATTAAATAAAAATACAGGGTAAAATTCATTTACAATAATGCACAGGAAATGAACCAACATAGTAACAGTATGCTCGATTCATCGAGCTTAACCAACCATTATACAACATAAGTAATAACCAAACAAATTACAGAAGTGCATTATAAATAAAAGATAATTTAAAGAAACTGTAAAGACTTTTTTTTATATGGCTGAGTTAGGGTAAAACCCTACTAATATCAAAATGTACAACCATAAGCAAAGAGTTTGAATATCTTCTAATTCCCTCGGCTTCCAACAAAAACCAATAGCGTATGGATTTAACATCCTTGCCTTTCATTTAAACATATTTACATAGTAATTGAACAAAAATTAAAAATTTACAGTCAAGGCCTAAGCCGGAAGCCCCACATAAAGCAAGGGCTTAAATATCAATAAACAAACAGGGAATTGGTCAAACCTTTTGATCCAAAACAACAAGGGTTGCAGGCCACGACGACAAACCCACAAATGTCCCATAAGGGACCAAAAAAGGACAAACAGCCATGGATGTCCAAGGCTTACCGTGAACTAGCAAGTCGCCACAGCCTTGCACCAACCACACAGAGGGAGACAGGTCGACACCTGTTAACAAGAAGAACAATAATATTAAAACATGGTATACAAAATAAACATTGTGTATTAAAACAAGACTGTGAAGTAATGGAAGGGTTAACAACATCCTTACCTAGAATTTTACTGAAACATGACCACCCACAAGCAGAAGGGAAACCACCAGCGTGAGGAGAATGAAACCCTTCTTTTGTTGCAAGAAAGAAGGAGTTTACTAACATCGCCAACAACAAACAATGATTGAGAGTAGGAGAAGCAAGCACTAAACACGCTTGGGTCGTCACTTTTTATCCAGCTAAAGAAACTATTCTGTAGTGAAACCCTATGCCCCAACAACTCTGAAATGCAAGACCACGACTCTTAGTGCCAGGCAAAGGAGGAAGGAAACTCTTTACAGTCGAAAGATTCGTGATTGAGCTAGCCACGATGGCGAGACCCTGGAGAAAGTATCACTAACCTTTACCCAGCATCAAACAATGTCTAGATAGTACCTCTCTATTAAACATTCGGGGCGAGCTCACGAGGAGAAACAACAAATAGGGAGACAACCAACAACAAATGAAAGTGACAGTGTAGATAGGAGTGTAGTAGCAGAGCGGTTGGAGGCCTGAAGGCGAAAAAGGAATGTCAAACCAGGGTTCAAAACTACCCTTTTAACAACCAAACACTTGGCTATGACGAGCCCACGTTGACAAATTAATAATTGGCATGCAGTGGGTAAAAACAATATAGTTTCCAGCGAGCAAGTATCCAAATGATTTCTCATCCAAATCATGCGATAGGAAGGTTCTACAAGGTTCGTAGTATCGAATGTCAACCAACCTTCACACTGTAAAGTTCAACCAAGTAAACCTTAGAACGAAGAGTAGGGTCATATCATAGTGTGGATCTATACCAATGCATGACCTAGAACTTATTTTTGTAAAGGATGCTGGTAATAAAATTTTATAAGCTTATATCAAGGGTAAATCGTAGTTTCGTTATGGCGCATTCCATTTTCTTAACCCTTTTGTCTATGCTCACATAGTAGCCTTACAACAAACTATAATAATTATGACAAGGGTTAAGCCACTATTCTTTCTAACAAGAGATTCTTAAACATAAAAATTTAGGCCTTAAAACTTTTATTGTATGCATTCTTTCAATGGTTATAATCCATTAAGGACATGCCCTTTTTATATCTATGAAAGGAATTGTATAAAACCTGTTCATGATAAGATATCCATCTTATGAGAATAACTCTAGTTATGCTTTGGAGTATTTTATTGTGTAAACCCTTAAGTTGGTAAACAAAAGTGTTAAGCATTTTAGTAACTATTAGATTTGACAATAAATAACCTCTTGATGATTTAATAACACTATCTAAACCTTATCCTCTGAATAGGTTATGTGTAAGATAACTCTATGCATCAACACTAGTATATCCCTTTTCAAAGAGAATCTTGTAATAAATATGTAATCCTGTTAAACTTCAAAGTTTTGAAAATGGGAACAGTAGTACGTAAACTCCTTATCAATATGAATTACATTCTTATCACAAGAAGTAACCAATTCCATCATGATGTGAATGTTTTTGTGCACAATTTATATTAGACTTTGACATAATAACTTTGTCATTCTTAAAACTGCTTACAAAGAAATATTTAAGGCATTTTTACACTTGATGAATAGAGTAAACATCGAAGAGTTCAGTACGCATTAAGAACTATAAATTACATCTACTAGAAAGAAAGCAGCTGTCGCCATTATTGATAGAACTAAATCTCATTTCCATAGCATCTTAAAAAGAAGGATAGTTTAATGATTTTACCTCAATAAGCTTTGGTAATTGAAAAGCATTTATATTCTTTTACTGAGTTATTATTATTATTGCGACAAACAAATATTTGAATGCTTTAGGATTATCGACAAGCAGCACCGGATATTCTTACTTGTAAGTCTGTAAGAGCAGGTAAACGTTCTGCGTTAGCTCAAAGCTAAGTAAGCCCCAGATCACCAAGACAGTTCCACCTTGTGGTCGCAAAGAAAAACAAGTCATTCAACTGAAAAAGAATTATTCAATAAGATCAATGTAATCAAGTAGTTATTTCAGTTTACAAAATCATTAACATCTAACTAATTAAAACAATTAGTTGACTGCATTATTAAAATTATTTGTATTTTTTAAAAATTTTAAATTTTTCGGAAATTTGGGGTTTTGACAATCCTCAACTGGTAAGTGCTAAGAACAGTCTTAATAAGAGAGTGTTCTTGTCCACAGGACCATGGTCAAGGATGATATTGTCAGCTTCAACTGAATGCATATCTCATCCACAACTGAATGGAGGACCACTCAACATATGAGAGTAATATCGTATGTAGGACCATCCTTAATCGGTAAGTGCTAGGACCACTCTCAACAAGAGAGTGTTCTTGTCTGCAGGACCATCCTACAAATTAATGCAATATCACTCTCCATAAGAGAGTACTATAATTTGTAAGACCATCCTCAACTGATAAGTGATAGGCACACTTTCAATAAGTGAGTGTTCTTGTCTGTAAGACTATCCCACAAATGAACGCAGGATCACTCTCCATAAGAGAGTACTATCCTCTACAAGACCATCCTCAGCTTGTAAGGGCTAGGACCACTTTCAACAAGAGAGTGTTCTTATCTGCAGAACCACATCTCATTGGGATCTTCCTATTTGAAGATACAAACAACCTTCCTAGGATATTCCTTATGAGGATGCCACCAATCATTTTGGGATCTACCCTTAGTGATACGACCAGTCATACTAGGATCCATCCTTGGTGATGTCACAAACCATATTGGTATCTACCCACGAAGATATGACCAAGATCTCTATATAGTGACTAGACCATTGGGGCTTATCATTATTTTCTTGTAAATCCATCAGACTAGAAAACTCAACTGGCCTTCTCTATATTGGAATACCATTACCGTCTCATTCTCTTATCATCACTCCCTCTTTCCAGGAAGGTATTTTCGAACTACACAAATATTTTCTCGAAAGTGTTCAAACTTTATATGAGACAAAGTCTTAGTCAAAACATTAACAACTTGTTCCTCTGTAGGAACATACTGAAGATTCATGGCTCCTCTCTGCACCATATCCTAGATTTGATGAAACACCGATTTCTCTATTATATTGATGCAACTCTATTTTTCACAATAAATATCTGTTGCATCTATCTCGACATCAAAAAATCCTGCCAATAGTTTGCAAATCCATATTGCTTTACTACAGGTTGAACATGCTACAGTGTAATCAGCCTCTTTTCGATATGTCATGAGATTATACTTAATCACAAACATCCTGAGGTTCTCTTTCTATCTTCAACACTTCCTCTTTGCATATATAACGAGTTCATCTTGTCAAGTCATTGACATACCCCAGTCTTCCGCATTCAACCTTAAATTAAAGGTTGGAACCCACTTTACTCTTGGTAAATCCTTAGTCCATTTTGAAGCTTTCCATCTTGTCGACCACGCCGAACTTAGATATCATCTGCAGTCACTCCCTCTGAAATGGAGTATCATCCTCCATTTGTTTTTTGTACTCTATGTATTGAAACATTCTATACTGGAGTGACAAGTAGGATCCTCTGCTACCGATATTATATGTATCCATCTTAGGCCACTATATACCAATATCCTTTATATTAAATTTGTTTAAAAGTTCCTCTTTCACCCATATGTGAGTTTGTCATCCTATATAAGCTTCCATCTGCAACCTTACAGCAAAGGTTAATATCGTCATCACTCTAGGTGATCTTCAAGCTCCTCATGTAACTGGATGTGCTTATCCATGCGTAACTTTTGAGCTCGTACAAAGCCTTTTGTGCACATGTGGTTCTCTGCTCGATATACACTTCTACTTCACTGGAGAAGTGTGTATTGGTCAGTGGAGTATGTCATGCCACAGTATACTCCCTCTTTCTGAGAGAAACCATGATCCTTGCTTTGTATCCCTTGATGATTCTATCTTCTACATACTTGATCTTGTAGATCCACATGGAAGACACTACAAACTTACCTTCAAGTATTGAAACCACATCCTAGAAATCATTCCCCATGATCAATTGGTACTCTTTAATCATAGTCTTCTTCCATTTCTCCTTGGCCACTTGTTCATAGCTGAAAGGATCTGCATCAATGATGTCACTCAACAATTCCACATAACTAGAGTGTATCCAAGTCCTCTTACTTTCGTTCGAAGGCTCATCATACTTTTATTCATCTTGAATTATCTCTCGTGCCCAATATGGTATTCATCTATCGAGGTGGATCTACCGCTCTCTTTAGGTCATATCATGATTCTTATATTCTTCTAAAGCTCTTTATTCTGCCACGGTGTCTCTAACCCTGGGAGCTTTAGGTTCATCTTCATGTAAGTTTATTGGAGTGAATCTTCTAACTGAATTGTCGTCACTTGTTCTTCGGAACAAGTCTCATCCTTCTTTTCTTGTAGGTGATTGTACACAATATTTCCTACAAGTAAAATGCATTATTTTCATGGTTAGAAACATTACATAAGACATATTCATAATGACAAATTCTTATGCATAAAGATATAATCATGCAACCATTTTAGCCAATACAATATTCATCCTATCCCGTATACACACATAAACTTTCTAGATTTCATCCATCTCTACCATAACATTATTGATATTATGCACTAATTGCAATATGTCAGCAAATAGGTTTCATTCTAGATAAGTAACAATGGAATGTTGTATAGTACCATAGTCCACTTACCCATCACATGCATATTGTTGAAATATTGTAACTTCAAAGAATATTCTATATGTATCTTTTGTGGTCCCTGATGGTCCTACTGGGAGAACCACTTGTATTATCTTGTACCCCGATGCTTCTAATCAGAAGAACTAATAAGAGTCATGAGGTTGTCCCCTCTAATTTTAAAGGTGGGTCATTAGCACCCCAATGTGGTTACTTGAGCCTACATGTGTAACTCGAGCCTACATGATTAACTTGAGCCTACATGTCAGATGAGTTGATTGAAGTGAACAGATGAATATAAATAGAGGTGTAGCTCTCCTCATTTGAGCACACACTCTCACTTGTGTAGCGCATTAGTGGAGAAGAGAAGAGTAGCTGGAGAAAGAGAAGGATCAGGCTTTGATCTCCTTGTTGGTTTTACCTTTTATCTTTTTGGGGCATCTATATTAAGGAATATTTTGTTGGGTTTTTTCCTTTTGGATTTTCCTAGGATAAATATTTATGTTCCTTTTGTATGGTTGTGCTTGTCTATCTTTCAGTGATCCTGTTTATATGCTTTTGTTATGAATTCGAAATGAAATACTAATGATCTAGCTTAGCATATGAAAATAAAACATGGTATAAGAGCCACCCTGAAAAGAAGACATTGTACAGCTACAGAATCTAGGGCTTCTTACTTTTTGGTTCTCTCTCCACAATCGATCAGCAAAAGAAGGCTAGGCTGACTCTCCATTGAAGGGCGCATCTTTCTGTCGAAGCGGAATTCCATTCCGAGCATTTTCAGTTTTCGGTGTGGGAGATTAGGGATTATTTCAGAAGAATAATTTTTGAGTGAGCCCAACATAGGATTTATCTCCTAATAAAAATCGAAGTTTAGAGACCTGGATCAATATTTTTGGTTGGGTGAAACTCCGGGAAATTCAAACCCTAGTTTGACCCAGAGCTAGAAAAACCCTAAATACTAAAACTGCTAAGTTTTGGTATATTAGCTATATACCAATATTGGAGAAGGTTCAGGAGATGGAAATTTCAGAGACCTATGATATAATCCTGATGAACACTGTGTCCAAAATTCAGCCTCAAATTCGCTATATTCTAGGAGATATGATCCCTCCAAGTTAGGGTTCCAGCCTCTTCCAGAATTCATCCCTAAACAGGACACCTAGGGAAAATTGCTATAGATTGGGATACAGAGGTCCAAATGGAATTATGGAAGATCTTCCAGAAATATAACAGATTTTAATTTCTGTGGTCTGAATTTCAGAACCTAAATATGAACCAGTGATAGGTGGCATGCCGTACAACTTCCCTATTCTGAACAGTCCTGTAACAGGTCACCTTGGTAAAATGATCATAAATACCAATTGGTGAAACCAATTCTCATGAAACCTATGGTTTCAGATCCGAGACATGTGAGGCTACCTCAGTGAGAAATTTCAGACACATAGGAGTAGTAACTTCAGATATATCACAGAAACAGTAATAAGAATTTCTACAGAAGAAATTGGAAAACTAGGGCTTCCTATTCCAGGAGCTTCCCTCCACTATTTTCAGAAAAGGAGTACATTGGACAGCTCCATTTGAAGAGATATATATTTATATCCAATCATATCTGAAATATTCCAAGTTTTGAAAATTAGGGTTTCTCTGACAAACCCTAGATCAGCCAGCTCCGGAAGCAGGACGAACACCTCAAATCGGTAAGATCTAA
>LPNX010345289.1:582868-599556 GCA_001517045.1 Pseudotsuga menziesii
AGTACCAGACCAGAAATTTGCTTTGCTGTGAACACCTTAAGTCAATATCTTGTTCAACCAAGACGGGTTCACCTAGTAACTGCAAAACATGTGATGAGATATCTGAAAGGGTCTATAGACTTTGGTTTATATTATGATGGTAGCCATGAGTATAGATTGTATGGCTACACAGATGCAGATTGGGATGGAAGTATCTCAGACAGGAAAAGCACATTAGGTAGATGCTTTTGTTTGGGGTCTGCTATGAGTTCATGATTTAGAAGGAAACAGTCCAATGTTTCTCGTAGCATGGCTGAAGCAAGATACATAGCAGATTTCTCTGCTAAGTTGTGAAGCCATATGGATTCGGAAGCTGATATCATGTCTCTTTGAACTAAAGATGGATACTAAAATGATTCTATGTGATAAACAGATTTGTGATGACAGAGAACCCTGTGTTTCGTCGTAACACATAGAAATCCGGTATTTCTACATACGATATAAGAATGATGATGTTTAAGTTTTCCCATACTGAATATATATATGATGTTTCAGTATTTACATACTGTAGATGTAGATGATGGTGATTCTGTATTTCTATACTGAATATACAGATGATGATGTTTCAGTATTCCCATACTGAAGATATAGATGATGTTTTAGTATTTACATACTGTAGATGCAGATGATGGTGATCCCATATTTCTATACTGAATATAGAGATGATGATGCTTCCAGTATTTCTATACTGAAGATATAGATGATGATGCTTTCAGTATTCACATACTGAAGATACAGATGGTGATAGTTCAATATTCACATACTGAAGATGTATATGATGATGGTTTGGTTGCTGATGTGCTAACGAAGCCTCTGTCTCGAGTAAAGTTCAAACACTTTCGAGACAAGATTGGTGAGGTTCAGAAGAACCTTCCTTGAAAGGGGGAGTAGTGATGTTGTAGTGGGATTGTATCATCCCTAGGCATCTACCCTAAAGTGATTTGGTGACCTCAGTCCTCAATAATGAAGAGGGATTGTATCATCCCGGGACATCTATCCAAAAGTGATCCGGTGACCTCGGTCCTCGAGAATGAAGAGGGATTGTATCATCTCGGGACATCTGTCCAAAAGTGATCCGGTGACCTCGGTCCTCGAGAAAGAAGAGGGATTGTATCATTCTGGGACATCTGTCCAAAATAGATCCGGTGACTTTGATCTTCGTGAATGTGGTGGGATTGCATCATCCTTGAACTTCGGTTCAAAAGGTATCCAGAGGTTTTGGCCCCCGTGAATGTGGTGGGATTGCATCATCCTTGAAATTCGGTTCAAAATGTATTTGGAGGTCTTGGCCCCTGTGAATGTGGTAGGATTGTATCATCCCTAAACGTCAGTTCAAAATGTATCCGGAGGCCTCGGCCCCTGTGAAAGTGGTGGATTGCATCATCCCTGAACCTCGGTTCAAAATGTATCCGGAGGTCTCGGCCCTCGTGAAAGTGGTGGATTGCAACATCCTTGAACCTCGGTTCAAAATGTATCCAGAGGTCTCAGCCCCCGTGAAAGTGGTGGGTTGCATCATCCCTGAACCTCGGTTCAAAATGTATCAGGAGGTCTTGGCCCCTGTGAAAGTGGTAGGATTGCATCATCCCTGAACCTTGGTTCAAAATGTATCGGGAGATCTCGGTCCCTATGAATGTGGTAGGATTGTATCATCCTTGAACTTCAGTTCAGAATGGATCTGGTGACTTCGGTACTCGAGAACGTGTGTTGATCCCGTAATTCCTAGAGAAAGGATTGTCTGAGTTCCACAACTGTGTTGATCCCGTAATTCCGAAAGGAAGAATCATTAGTAACTCCGTAAAGACCTAAATCCCATAATTCTAAAAGGAAGGATCATTGACTTGATCCCGTAATTCCAATAGGAAGGATTGTCTGAGTTCCACAGATGTGTTGATCCAGTAAATCCAAAAGGAAGGATCGTTAGTAACTCCGTAAAGACCTAAATCCCGTAATTCCGAAAGGAAGGATCGTTGGTAGCTCCGTAAAGACTTGATCCCATAATTCCAACAGGAAGGATTGTCTGAGTTCCACAGATGTGTTGATTCCGTAATTCCAATAGGAAGGATTGTCTGAGTTCCACAAATGTGTTGATCCCGTAATTCCGAAAGGAAGGATCGTTAGTAACTCCATAAAGACCTAAATCCCGTAATTCCGAAAGGAAGGATCGTTAGCAGCTCCGTAAAGACTTGATCCTGTAATTTCAAAAGGAAGGATCATCTGAGCTCCACAGATGTGTTGATCCCGTAATTCCGAAAGGAAGCATCGTTAGTAACTCTTTAAAGACCTAAATCCTATAATTTTGACAGGAAGGATCGTCTGAGTACCACAGACATGTTGATCCCGTAATTCTGAAAGGAAGGATCATGTTGATGTTTTGATAATGATGATGTTGATGTTTTGATGATGTTGATGTTTTGATGATGATGATATTTTCATGATGATGTTTCTGATCAAAAGATCAGAGTATGATGATGATGTTGTTGCTGATCGAAAGTGCTGAAGATGATGTTACTGATCGAAAGGTCAAAGCGCTGAAGATGATGTTGTTGATCTAAAGATCAAAATGCTGAAGATGATGTTGCTGATCGAAAGGTGAAAGTGCTGAAGATGATGTTACTGATCGAAAGGTCAAAGTGCTGAAGATGTTGTTGATCAAAGCAGTCAAAGTATTAATGACGATGAAGACTGAAGATTGAAGATGAAGACTACATAATGTTGAAAAGATTCCAATGATTTATAGATGTATTACCCTGACGATGTTGATGATGTCCTCTATCTCTCTTCTACTATTGTTGTTGTTGATGTTGTTGTAGAATACCCTTCTCATTAAGCGAGGGTGTTGAAATATTGTAACTTCGAAGAATATTCTATATGTATCTTTTGTGGTCCCTGATGGTCCTACCAGGAGAACCACCTGTATTATCTTGTACCCTGATTATTCTAATCGGAAGAACTAATAAGAGTCATGAGTTTGTCCCCTCTACTTGTAAATGTGGGTCATTAGCACCCCAGTGTGGTTACTTGAGCCTACATGTGTAACTTGAGCCTACATGATTAACTCGAGCCTACATGTCGAATGAGTTAATTGAAGTGAATGGATGAATATAAATAGAGGTGTATCTCTCCTCATTTGAGCACACACTCTCACTTGTGTAGCGTATTAGTGGAGAAGAGAAGAGTAGCTGGAGAAAGAGGAGGATCAGGCTTTGATATCCTTGTTGGTTTTACCTTTTATCTTTTTGG
The DNA here is from genome assembly GCA_001517045.1 of Pseudotsuga menziesii. Lineage (NCBI taxonomy): Eukaryota > Viridiplantae > Streptophyta > Pinopsida > Pinales > Pinaceae > Pseudotsuga > Pseudotsuga menziesii. The sequence continues at coordinate 586,148 of LPNX010345289.1, forward strand.
GGCATCTATATTGAGGAAGCTTTTGCTGGGTTTTTCCCTTTTGGGTTTTCCCAAGATAAATATTTGTGTTCATTTTGTATGGTTGTGCTTGTCTATCTTTCAATGATCCTGTTTATATGCTTTTGTTATGAATTCGAAATGAAATACTAATGATCTAGCTTAGCATATGAAAATAAACCACATATTAGTAGTATATTGTTCATTAATACAAAAATTCTATCATGCATAATAAATTTCCTTGAACATAGATATGTACACATTTGAACAATGTTATTTAGTAAACTAGATATATAGGAAATGACAACTCAAATACTTATATTTGTTTGTTTGGTGAGTGGACTCCTTCTTAATCCTTATGTCCTTGCAAGAATAACTAGACCTTTCTACTTCATCATATGACTTTGGGAACCTGCCCTTGTTTGTTTGGTGGGTGGACTCCTTCTTGATCCTCATGTCCTTGAAATAATGACTAGAGCCTTCTACTTCATAATCTTATTATGGAAACCTGTGTACTGGTTCTGAGTGTCACTAACGACACTTCTTCTTATCCAAATATTGAAATGGATAAGAGTATGATCTTTTTCTTCACTAGTAGAATTCATATTCCTCATCATTTGAGGAATATTCCTTTTCTTATTTGAATCTTTTATTAGTTGGTTCATCACCTTCAATGGTGTGAGCATGATGCCATTTCTTCTTTGACTTCTTGTTGAAGGATCCTCTATTTTTGGGACAATATCTGGAGTAGTGTCCCTTCTCATCACAAGTGTAGCATCGGATGTTGGACATATCTATTTTGAATTCTTTTTGTCTTCTGTTGTGATTATGGTCCTTCTTCTTTCTATGATTTATTCTAGAGTGAATTGTGAGAGCTTGATCAACAGTTTCTCCCATCTTCTCCTCATTTGTTATAAGATGAGCTTCTTCTTGTGTGAATTATTCCCATAGTCTGTTGAAAGAGATCAGATTCCTTCTTGCACATATTCCTTAAATGAATGAATTCCATGACGTATGCTTTTTATCATGATTTTTATTCCTTTATAAACAATTACAATAGATTATTTTATTGTAAATTTAACTTTTATCATGGATTCTTTTTTAGGCTTGTTGAATTCTAGGGAACTCTTGATTCTTAGGGTTTTATTATATCCCATGAGTATTGGTTTGGTGAAAACGTTATAGAGCTAAAAATATATGATTTATTTTATGACTTGTCATGTTTAAACTATCGAGTGACATTTATATGTTGTTATCATATTCCACTCTTGATGGAGAGACACCACATGGTTTTTATATATTCAAACTAAATTTGACCCAGTTGTTTAGAATGTGATTTTATTAGGGTATTGCTTTGCGATTATTATTAGATCAAAGGCATTAATGAGAGTAGATATGTTCATATTTTAGATTTGTTATTGTTGATGTTTAGGATGTTTATAATATAAATGAATGGACAACCATTATAATGGTTGAGCTACAGTGAAATGGTAATTATTTTGGTTGTATTCTTTAAGAGTTGTCCGAATAATTCTAGTAGATTCTTTTATTTGTATTGAGAAGTTTATGACTGGTATATTTTTTTATTTGTATTTCCAAGTTCATCAATTTTGTTGGGTTCGATACTTGAATTACAATATTTTGTTTTTTGTAAGGGCCATTTAAAAGTAAAATATTTTTTGGTGATTGGTTTTGATGTGTAATTGCTATTATCATCCATAAATGAATCTAGTTATCTATGATAAATATATGATTTAGTTGGAACATGATACTCCATTTCCATCAAGATTGTACATAATATGTACATTACATGTTTGACACGAGATGTAGAAATTATGTTATTTTATATATAGTCTTTTGCATTCAATGAGGGTTCTAAAATAATTTGACCACATTTTGCATGCTTTCAAAAATTTCAGGGACATGGATACAAACACCTTAGTTTATTTGACAAAGATTAGTTTTTAACATAGTAGTTCTAATGATATGTGTGATGATGCATCAATGTGCTTTCTATTCTTGTTAGTGTATGTTATTATTTATAATAACCATCGCATGTTTCTAACAAACTCTAAAATCTAAATCGAATGACATTATTCATATTTTGATTGTTAACAAAAGAAAGGGAAAAATGACATTCATATATAGAGATAGATAAGAAGATTTTTCTTTTCTTAGAGGGTATATTAAAAATGAGAGATTTGGAAAATAAGATAATTGGGAATTTTTGCACTATATTAAGGATGTGGGTCTCGATAATAAATTATGTTATAATAATGGTTAGCGGGTACAATAATCACTCCACATTGTAAAGTGTTCAGTTCTATCAGTATGTTGGTATATCAAGATTTGGGTCTCCACATGTTTGTTGGATCATTAAGGGATGAGATAAAAAGTCGAGTCCCCACTTACCATGAATCTAGTTAGTGTAGTTGTGGTTCACCAACACTTCCATTTGTCTGTGACCCAATACTAGTGAAATGTATAAATAAATGCCTCCTCTCCTCATTCACACATTTTCTCATTTGAAGGTATAGTAGTTGAGAGAGTCGAGCTCTAGTATATTCTCTTCTATTGCACTACCTTAGTAATCTACAGAATCAAAAGTTGATTCTTCCTAGCAAAAGTTTCACCAAGATGTTACAAGGTTTTATAATTTGATGCAAGATTCAACAAGTTATTACAATATTTTATAATCCAGTGAAATATTTGCCAAGATTTTACAATCTCATATAATTTAGTGAAAGATTCACCAATATTTTACAAGATTCTCTAATAGAATGAAAGATTAGCCATAATTATATGTAGATATTATATTATTGATAAAATAGCCTTCGATTTTTCTTATATCTTAGGGAGATTCACCCATTTATTATAAATATACATTTTGGGGGTGTTCTTAAAATGATCCCTAGTTGACTTTGTGTGTGCGAAATTCAAAAAGTATTTTGTCTTTACGGAGTTAATGTCATATTTTCCTAGGACTGATGAGGATACAATTTATGAGGACTCATTTTTCAATGGGCATATTTTCCTTATCTCATCTTCAGATCCCTAGTATGGAGACATCTTCGTGTATCTATGAACTTTGAAGTTCCCTGAACATCTTTTGAGGGATGAATGATGACATATGCATCACCAAGCTAAAAACTACCTCATGATCGATGACACTTTGTATCACCATGGGGTCGATTATATTCTGTGTTTTTTTTTAACTCAAGAGGAAGTATAGGTTAATTTGAATGACTGCCAAAGTGGGGCATGTGGTGGTCACCTATCTGAGCTTAGGAAAACCTAGAAGATTTTGTGAGATCGATAATATTGGTCATATATCTTCAAAGATTTCATTAATGCGGTAAAGATATGGCACCCTTCTTAGTATTTGTTACATAATATCCACTCACTTCTGACTCCATTGCATCCAATCATCATCATCAGTCCCTTCACAAAGTGGGGGGTTTATTTCATGGATTTCAACCTAGCTTCAACTGGGGGGAATCACCATATCATCGTGGTCATATATTATTTCACTAAATGGGAAGAGGCCATGCCAACTATTAAATCTAATGGTGAAACAACCACCCATTTCATATTCAATAAAATTATAGCTCAGTTTGGGATTCCAAAAGATATTTTCACTGATTGCAGTGGTCACTTCAGAACAAAATGATGTCTGAATTAGCGTTAAATGTGGGTTTAAACAAGATAATTCATCATCTTATTATCCACAAGAAAATGGTGAAGTGGAGGCTATTAACAAATATCTGAAGTCCATCTTACAAAATACCATCAGACAGAGCATGTCTAACTGGAACATTATGCTATATCCTACTCTATGGGAATACCAAACCATAGTAAACACTTCCATAGGTTTTTCACCCTTCCAGTTAGTCCATGGTGTGAAGTCTCTTCCCGCTAAATGTGAAATCCATTCGTTGAAATTATCCATTGAGATCCTACCTAACACCTCAAAGTTAGAACAACAATTAGCACACCTTGAGAAACTTGATGAGCTCCATAGAGATGTTTCTATGGATAGAGAGACTAATAAATGTTGTGTTAAGGTCCAATATGATAAGTCTGTCCATCCTCAACAATATGGTGAGGGTGACTTGGTCCTGTTATATGACCAAGCTAATGAACTGCTGGGGGGTTAAAATATTAACCCAATGTGGCATGGTCCTTACATTGTGAGACATGTCTTGCAAAAGAGAGCTTACGAGTTAGAATAATATGAAGAGAACATGCTAAAGGATCCCATAAATGGGCTCTATGTTAAAAATTACTATGCTTGAGCCCCTAGCTTGGGCTGGTACCTTGTACATTATTTTATAGTTTTGTATATATTTGGTTTTTCTTTTGGTGTCACTAGTTTTCTTATATGCTTCCTCTTGGTTGGAGGATGTTAAGAGAGTCCTCAATCTACTTAGGATATGCGGATGGTTCCAGTCGACATATGTCAAACTTAGCTTCTGCCACTTGGGTCATTTATCCACCCAAGGGCCAGATTGTATCTTCAGAAGGTGTATGTCTTGATCCATCATCGAATAATGTGGCTAAGTATAGCACCCTCATTGAGCTATTACAGGATTTCATTTCTAATGGTATTCAATCCTTAGAAGTTCATTTGGATTCATAGTTGGTCATTTCCCAATTGAACAGTCAGTATCGTGTTAGAGATCATACGTTACTAAGAATATTATTATGGGTAATACTTTTGGAACATTATTTTTATTCTATTACATACATTCACATACCTAGATGTTCTAATCAAGTCTCTGATGCATATGTAAATTACATTTTAGATTGGAATTTGTCACATAACTAAGGAAATGAAGCATTCATTCATTCATATGTTCATTTCATACATAAATAATAGTAGAAACTGAAAGCCATAATATTTTTCCATTTCCACTAAAAGTTAAAAATGTGGTATCATAGTACAAAATTGGGCCTATAGCCTTCAAAATATACATGGCTGGTACATATTATAACCATGGAATTTATGCATCAGGTCCTAGATGTGTCTCATGATAACATACAGAAGCGTTAACTAGATTTCAAAATAGCCTCACCCATGCATGGGGTACCTCTAATACATGTCTCCGTATGGTGTCTGGTATATCCTCGATCTGCACCATCATAATCCTATGGGTCAATCAATATAGGTTTCCCTGTACATTTTGTAGAGTCCGTTCAGCATATCCTTTAGATATCTCATCTCCTCGACCTCTGCACCGATGTCATGGGTAGCCCTCTGGTTACCGTGCATCGATGTCTGTGAAAAAGGTTTTAGTGTTAATATATGATGCCACTCAAAAATATGTTTCTCTTTCACTAAATAAAAAAATCCAAAAAAATGAAATATTTAAAAAATAGAATTGGTCCTTACCGATATCCCCAAAGGACGACCTTGATGGTAATGGAATGTGTCTATCTCTATGAAAGTCAATCCCCTCATAGGGATAGTCATCAATGGCAATCATGTATTGTCGCCACTAGTAGAAAAAAACATCTAAATATGGAGAAGGCACTTTGTTCCTTCCCATATTCCTCATAATATCAATCCACCATGTTTAGGTTGGATCCCGTAAACTATGAGGAGGGACTTCTACCCTTGATATAAGACCTAGAAGAACCCTCTCAAAGAAGAAAGTACATAATACACTGGAAAACCCAAAGTTCTTGGATCTCCCAAGTTTGCATTTGGTCATTTGATGTTTCATGTTTTCCAAAAAGGATGTTCTCTATTCATATATAGTGGGTATTAAACACTCCACAATATACACAATGAGAGGCCTCGAAGCATGATGAAGTGTAGTTGAACCTAATATCCTCGCTAGGACTAGTATGGTGACCTTTAAACTTAGGCTCTGGATAGCTTAGATTGGGACTTGGATTCCTACCTTTTCTGTGTTTGGGAAGATAATATGATGCAATATACTCCTCAATAGTCATCCCACCAATAGATCCTAAAGATCTAAGGTTGACTATCTCAAATCGACAAGAAAATATAGTGATGCAATTATTATAAACTTTAATCTTTAGAGGCTTCCCATCAATATTGAATGCCTCTATGTCAAGATCCCAATAGTTAATTAGCATTTGGAGCAACCCAGGTTGTTCCCTCATGCTACCAAGGTTTCAAAACTTGTAGAGACCACATATTTGAAGAGATAGTTATGCAGGAAAATATCTTAACACTTTCCTATCTACCTCATCATGCTCTTTAATCTTCATTCAATCACCACCCTGCAAGAGATAAATAGATTTATGAGTCAAAACCTTTAAAAACCCAATCCACGGAAATACATGCGAGTTAGAGTTTTAACATTCATGTGAGGATGTGGGAAAGCTTCGCTTTTCCATTGTAACCATGCCATATATGCATCCCAATAAGATATGAACCACGGGGATTGATTTTCCCTATTTTCGAGTTGAAAAACTAAAATTTTGACCACCAAATTAAAAAATTAGACCATTGAAATTGAAGAGCAAGATAAGTAGGCTTACTTGGTCCAGATAGATCATGATTTTGAACTCTATATCTCTTGGAATCATTGATTGGATATTGAGGTTGAAATGGGATCCAAAGCCCTATTGTGGTAAAAAATGAAAATGGTACGGTAAAATTTCTTATTTTTACTATTTAAACAAAATTTAACCCACTTTATATAGTTTTTCACCCTATTTTTTAATATTTTATGAACCTTATGAACTAATATTATGGCATGAGGTACTTTTTCACACAGTTTATCTGGGTCATGACCGATTTTACCATTTCCCTAGCATGTTCATTCCTTTGACAGGTATATATCGTTACTAGAATATAGGATAGGATTTCAGTCCTCTTGCATTTATGCATCATCCTATGGCCAAGATTCATAAATATTAGGTACAAACCCATTGTTTTAGTGACACATAACCTCATAGTGGTTGATAAAGGTGTTGTTATTTAAGAGGTACTGATTTCTCGACCATGAGTACCCTAGTTAGATACCATCTTGTTATTTTGTGCCCATTCTGAAGCTCCTCCTTAGGTACGAGAGTCCCATATTGTCCCACCATGTATTTGCATAGAAACCTCATGTTTCTCCTCTTCTTTTATTCTAGACATCACCCACAGGGAATCCCTTTTTATCAAATTGTAATTTCATATCATTAGTCTACTTGAATTTTTTGAGCCTAATGTCAGCTCTCTCTTTATTGTTATAAGCTAAATCACTCAATAATTTCTCAATATTAGCAAAGAAGACCCTACCATTTAATATTTATAGCTTGATTTTTCTTTACCTTAGAGGAAAAATCCCCCCGAGTTTCCTTATCGTGTATGTGTTCCCTTGCATTGAGATTAGGTATGTTCCACAACATGGAACTAGTTCGCTTTCCCATGACACTCATTTCCTCTCTTTTGTACCATAAGCATTCTTTTATTCCTTTTCAGGATTTTGTAATATGAAAAAGACCAAAAAAATAAAAAATCTTAAAATCGAAACGAGAAAATGATTTGTCTTAGACTGGCAGCAGCTGTGTTGCCTTTGAAAAAAGCACTAATGTTTTTGTCTATTCATCATAGGTTTAAGACTCCAGTCCCTATGGAGACTATGTTGATGCCTCTTGTGCCAAAAATTATGCCAATGTTCAGTCTTGAGTCTATGCTTCCTCATTTTATTCATTTGCCTCATGCTCTTGTTCAAAGGAAGTCTATAAACCTAAGTTGGCCATTCCTTAAATTTATTGACTTTGCATGTCAGTCATCCCTTTATAAGTGCATTCCAGAATGACTTAAAATTTTTGACCTACTTAGCACCCTAAGATTTCTTTCATCATTGGTAGGTAACCTTGAATTCAATAGATGACACATCATCATTAGTCACTAACTGAGTGGTTTCCCTTATGTTCGACAACAATAAATCTATTCACACATTGGGATATGTTCCATCTCTTTGATTCCATTAGACCTCATTATGGTTCTCTTTCCTTTGTCAGCAGTTTGCATTATTGGATTCTATTCAGAGGGATTCTTTTGTGTACTACTTACATATGGTACATGCGAGAAACACACATGGTTAATGGTTTGTGCATATCCAAGTCATCCGAGTTCTTCCAAATCATTTGGCCTTGTTGCATACCTCGTGTTAGTTGATGGGGAATTACCTAATGCACTCCTTCTAGTAGATCTCATTCCATTGACTTCATGTCATTATTCTGGAATTGGGATCTAGAGTAAGGTGAGTACCTTGAGACTTGTAGTCATTAGTGGCAGGTTCTCTCATCATCGATAGTTGGGAATAGATCAATGTATCATGATTGATGGATTTTGCAAGTGTTCAACCTCAACACCTTTATTCACACTTGTTGAATGTACTCGGTACCTTGACACCTATTTTCATCATCGTTGGGTCGTCTTGCATATATTAATGGTATACCTTAATGAATGGTAATCAGACAATGTTTCATCATGTTTGACTTCAATACCCCTATTCATAAGATGGGACATGTACCATCGTTGGTTCATGTAGAATACCTTAGACTATAATGGAATCATATTATATGCTACTATCCTTAATTGTGACCGTACCTATGGGACCTCAATTCTCATGGTAGAGCAGTTTATACTCCACTATATATGAGATGTCTTTAGTTGATTTGGAGGCTATACTCCATCGTCTATTGTTAATGGTTGCAACCACTTTTGGCATACTTTTTTATGTACTACCTATTGATGGCCATGAAAATCTATTGTATGTATATGCACATGGGAATTCTATGTACTTCAGATCCACAGTCATGCATACAAAGTCAATATTGTAATGTTCTGATGAGTGGCTAGTTCTTTCGGCTGGGTATCCACTACTCCACACTTGGGATTTATAACGTATTCTGGCCATCGTGATCATCCCTTTGACCTCATACATTAGGGGGAATATATTATAGAATGATTTGACACACCCCATGCAACATGCCTTAATTTCCTACCTTGTCCCTTTCCAGACTCATTATACCCCTCTTGCTAAGTTCAAACCCTAAAAATTATATTTTTGTTGATGTATGTGAATCAACAACACTACAGATCATGTATACACATATTAATCCACTACATCCCATGTACATTGGGTTTCATACTCGAAATTAAAAATATTTTGATTTTTCCTTACCAATTCATGATTGTTATGATCCTTGGCCTTCCATATACTAGGAAAATATTGAATTTGACCATCCATCTTTTTTGAGGGCTATATATTAAGACAATGTAAAGAATTTTGGGAGTAAGTTTTTGGAGAGAAAGTAAAATCTAGATAATTTTTTCCCTTATTTCCATACCTTGAGTCTACATCCCTTTATCCTTTTTAGATTGAACTCCCTTATGTTCATCTCCCCTGCTCTTTATTATCTTGTGAAGGAGGAACCCAATTACTCCTTAAACTTGTGAGCTTGACATTGTGTGGAGGATTCAAGTGGTGGAGGACTAGGTGGAGGAACTTAGTTTCTCGGTTTCGATGAGTTGCCAGTAGAATGTTATCACTATCTACTTTTGTTTATCTTATTAATATAAATACTCTTTTCTCTTCCATTTCATGTTGCAAATGTTAAATTACTTTCATTGGGTATATTTTCTAAATATGTTAATGGATTATGCTAAATTATGTGCTAACAATTTATATACATTTTATATGCGCGTATGCCTTGGTTGTTGAGGACTAGTTACAGGTGAAGAGCATTGGATTGAGAGATCAACAACAATATTATTTGGACATCTGGTTGAGGTAAGGGCCTTATCCTTTTGTTGTTATAATTTCATATTTATATAGCATATTTCGGACTTGAGTTTATTTTTGGTGTCACTCTTTGTGTTGTGTTCTACCCCAAGACATAGGAATATATTCTCCATAACAATGGTTGGCCTACAATGTTTTTTTCATAGTTCTTGGATTTGATGGGGCTAGATCTCCTTAAGGTTGTTGAATAATATCGAAGGCATAGTTTTGTTAGTGAGTCTTTAAACACTATTTTTTTATTCTTGTTCCTAAGAAATATAAACTAGGATATTTTGAATATTATAGACCGATCTCTTTGTGTAATTTGGTTTACAAGGTAATTTCTAAAGTTATTGCCTCAAGGTTAAAACCCGTCCACTTAAATTTATTATCAAAAGAATAGTTTTATGTTTTTTGAAATAGAGAAATTTTTTATGCCATTGACATTTCCATGGAATGTATGCATTCCATAAAATCCATGAAGATGAAGGTGGTTATTCTCAAAGTCAATCTTGCAAAAGCTTATGACAGGGTGGATTGGGTTTTTTTAAGACTCATTCTCCTTCATATAGGTTTGAGTAGAGTGGCCATAGGATGGATCATGGGATGCATATATTATGCAAATTATGGTAATCCCTCCATTTGTTTTTTTCAGAATCTATAGAGGATTAAGACATGGGTTTCCCCTGTCTCCTTAGCTATATTTATTGATTATGGAAGGAATCAGTTTATTGATTCAAAATGCTAGGAGGTGTTGCTACTGCAACTATTCCCAAAAACGTTTTTATAATTTTTTAGGACCCCTTTAAAAATCCTAGTTTTTCTCCTTAGATTGTTTTGAGTTTTATTTTTGGCCTTTATGATTTCTGTCCATTGTAAAAAAGTTCCAAAGTTTAAATTTTTTTACTAAGCTAGAAAGTGGTTTTTGATCTGCAATAGTGAATGTTTTCCCAGCTTGGAGCCGCTATGGCAGACTCTTCTTCGATTCCGATCTGCTATGATGGGTGCGTTCCTTTGTTTCAAGCTACAACCACAAACCAATATCCATTTGCAAGACACTACGGTGGACACGGTCTTGGTTTCAAGGAGGAAACAGCGGATGGTTCTTCATGAACAAGCCACTATAGTGGGTGAATTTCATTTTTGTGTTCCCGATGTCCTTTTACTCCCTCTCCGGTAGAGGATGCATGGAGTCATGCCCACTATGACAATAGACTTCTTAATTCAATTTTTTATTGGTAAATCTGGGAGACGCTACGGTGGACGTTTTCTCAAGTATGAGCCGCTACAACGGGTGCTTTTATGAGTTTATGCGGATATTTTTTTTGGGTTCTTTAAGATCCATCATTGCGGAGGTCTTTCCTAGTGCGCTGCCACCACGATGGAGGCATCTTCCTTGTCAGTGACCGATTCTAGTAAGACCCGCTGTTGCAGAGGTTGTTTAAACTTGGAGCCGCTACCACTAGTGGAAAATGGGATATTAGTGACCAAATAAATGACCAAAATCCACATATCAATGACCACTTTTTGTTTGGTGATCGCTGGTGGCTAATTTATGGTCTTTTATTACACGACCAAAATTGGTCATTTTTATTTTGGTCATTTATAGCTTGTGAGTTGGTCATTTATTTGGTCATATATTTGGTCATTAATTTGGTCATATATTTGAATCAATGACCAAATATATGACCACATTTATAACCAAATTAATGACCACATGACAAACTAGAATATGACCAAATTTGGTCGCGTAATAAAAGACCATAAATTAGCCACCAAAACTGTTTTTTGGTCATTGATATGCGAATTTTGGTCTTTTTTTTGGTCATTTATATCTCATTGTTTGGTCACGTATCTCTCAATTTTTGGTCATTATATATGTGAATTTTGGTCATTAATCTAAATTATTGGTCACTAATTTAGTCATTTTTAGTCATTTTATGTGTGGTTGTTATATTTAGTAGTTTTAATAGTGTCCATTATTAATCAATATAAATTTTTAATATGATATTATGTTTAAATTAAAAAAAGAATCATAAATCATTTATCATCATCTAATACACATGAATTATGCAATGTCACGTTAATTAGTTAATTACAACACTTATAAATAATATAAAGTACAACCATATAAATTTTAAACCGCACAAATTATATTATATGAAATGTCAAGTATTACAATAAATATGAGTTTTCTCAAAAACTATCTCCATGTAACTTTACATGAAAATCATCTAGTACATTGCTGATTTTTCAAAATATTACAATAGCTAAACCATCCCACTTGTACTTGGTTGCTAAGCCATACTTAGATCCCGCGGAAGCTTCAAAACCATACTTAACAGCTTGAAACCCTCAGCAACAGGCTCTTCATACTCAATGGCAAATCCTCAGTAGTGGGCTCCTCATACTCAATGGACCACTTATTTAAGCTCACCCTTGCAAAATCCAATAGAAAATTCTCACTTGTAAGTAAAAAAACAATGAACTGTAAAGTAGAAAAACAATGAAGAAAATTATTTATAATGTTCAACAGTTAACAACAGTAACCAAGATCATGTGCAAAATAGGAAAATATAATCTAACAAATTCAATTTAAGAATTGGTTAATTAAACTTGAAAGGCTAAATCTACACTATTCAGGGCATAAGAAAAATGAAGAATGTAATTTAAGTCTAGTATATATTAAAAAGCATAGAAAATAGAGAAATAACACCCTCTGCAATTAGGATGAATCTCAACGTAAATAAGTTTGTCTGCATTAAAAGGAAAAGAACTCCAATAGGCATGAAAATTAATTGACAATCATGGTAGGTTTTGTCATGACCTTTTCAGCCACGACAATTCCATTCACTCCAGCATTCTTTGCAATTAATTTCAATGGGTAGCTTAAAGCCCGTTTAACACTGCCTGCACCAATCTATGAGCACCACAAAGGCCGACACAGTTTAAATCCTATGTAATAACAAGTTGCAAAAGATTAAAAAAAATGTAATTTTGTATACACATAATATTTCTATGTTCAACAAATAATGTGTCATTTGACTATAAAACATGGCTCTGGAATCTTTTCCACCCCCATTGAACTTGATCATGAATGACAGAGACAAATATCACACCTTTTGCTCATTGTTTTCAAATGTATCTTTGATAGCATCAACCTTTGAAGGAAGCCTCAATAGACTACACTCGCCACCAACAACAATGTTTTCCTCAACATCTGCCTGTATACAGTCATGGTTGTAAATTAACTTAAACTTTCTCCATCATTTAAGCACATAACAACTATGAATCTATATTAGGTCTTTATGCAGAAGTTTAACTCTTTTATTACAAACAATAGATTATTTTGAAGTGCCCTATCAAATATATACAATTCAATGTAGAATTAATTGTTTGTTCATGGAATATGAAGAGTATACAATATATGTACAATTGAGAACTTGTGTGTGTGTTGTCTCTTCTCTTATGCCCTTGCACACACTACCAATTTATGATCCCTCGTAAACTGACCACCTTTATCAAGAAAGTTGTAGGATTTACCAGTACCATGATCAGTTGCAGATTGTTGAAGGGCAACTTCAAGCAGCCTGAATGCTTCAGCCACATCACAACTTTCAACCTACACAAACCACCTATGTTAATAATGACTTG